>BQNB010124440.1:0-19937 GCA_026074375.1 Tanacetum coccineum
ATCTAAAAGGAATTCGGATGAAGTATCTGCCTCAGACTATCTGGAGACAAAGTGATAGAGATAAAGTAGGAGCTATGATCCAGGCAATTTATAAACAGCTAAAGACCAATAGGATTATGCGAAGCTTGGAGAAATTTATTGGTGGGAGACAATACGAGCGTGACTTTCGACTGCTGCAAAGGACCATATGATTTATCATATGATGTCCTTATCATAACAGGTCAATCCTCATGAATAATTAAAACTTGTAAATTTGTGTATATGTAGTATAGACATTATGCTGATATTAAAAAGTGCTCGAGTATAAAAATTTTCAATAATTTCTTAGTGAATTCAAAAAATTTCAAATTATTGTACTCAGCACTGTCTTATAAACCCTCAAAAATTAAGGGGGAGCATTAAAATGTTCTTGTTAGATATTATGTAACATTTTGTCCCCGAATGTTTAATCAAATTGATATCCAAAATATCAAGAGATTAACATTTTGGATAAGGAGAGAAAATGTGATTAAACTGAATCTAATTTGTATTGAAATGTGATCAGATAAAATGGACTCGATGCACTCCACACTTAGCATGTACTACGATTACGATGCACATGTTAAGGGAGAGCTTTTAGTGATGATTAAAAACTGTCAAAGTGTAAATCTTTTGATATTTATATCAAACACTTTGATTGAACTTTTCAATGATTTTGGCTTTGATTGTGATGGAATACCCGAAAGACCGACCATGTACTTAAAGTTATGGAGATATAAGGTGGTTAGGTATAGGTATTCAAATCCTATGATCCAACCATAACCAGATGGATCTACCCAGGGATATCCACTAGATAGTGTAGAAGTCCTTTGGTATGATACAAAAGGAGAAAAAATGAGAATCGGGAAAAGTGCCGACTGGGATGAAACTAGTACTGGAACAAACCCAACAAGGTACTAGTTATGAAGTCTCGGTAAGCGCTGAAGGAGTTGAAGAATTAAAAAGAATGTAAGATAAAGGGTGAAAAGAAAGAAGCCCTCCATACACTTAGGCAGAAACCGGGTCAATACATTAACTGTTGGAAACACTAAGGTGTTGTCTGACATTGAAGACTGTCATGGACCTAGTGACGCTAAGCAAACCCTCCCTTAGACCATCAAGGTCTTCAACCAGACTCTTGTTTCATTTCTCATGGAGATTATACGCATTTCAATCAACTTTGTCATTCCGAGTTAGTTGGTATTGAAAAGGTGGTGGCAGTCTGCTCCAGCCTCCGATCACTAAAAACAAAGTGCACTATTGAGTCTAGAGCCAAAAGAGATCATCTATAAATCTCATTAGGACACTTGTCTAATTATGCTTGCTTAGTCACACAATGTGAATAACAAGATATACATTAAGAGTCCTACGCATATCCTTGTGATTTTGCCTGAACATCCGAGTGATATAATTCACAGTGAAGATGGAAATCCTGCTTGAGCCAACATCAAACAAGCTCATGGTAGGTGACTTGTGAGATTCTATATGAATCAAACTTGTGACAACTGAAAAGAAATGATGGTTCGATTCTATAAGAATCAAACTTGTTCTAGGTTATGAATTGAAGATTGATGATGAATTTTGAAATGATTAACACTCTCGATGTATCACAAAACCACTTTAGCAAGTGATACGTTGATTGATTTTCAAATCAATTTTTTATTTCAATCGGTGAGATAGTAACTCGCCGGTTCACTCTTATCGTGTTGTCTGCTTTGAGACGTTCTGATAATGAGAACATGTTGAGTTTGATAAATCTGATACATATGTGTTAGAAAGACTCAATACTTCAGCTGTAAATCCTGTCAAGGAGATTCTTCTTAAATTGAATCTACCTGATCACAGGTCGATTCTCACGGATTTGAAGGTTACTCCAACCAAACACGGGTGAATGAAAAAGCCATATTCATCCCCCACTTTATTGCTAACTGTTTTAATGTAGGATACTTAAAGATGGAGGTGAAGGTACCTGAATCCAGCTGACTCACAATATTCATAACCACATGCTCATACCCGACCGAAAACCATAAAGACATCATGAAAGCTCAAGAACATGTTTCAAGACTTTCGCTACTCTGATACCGTACGTCTTTCTTGAAGTGACAAAGTATTAAAGTCAAAGAATTTCAAAGAAGTTTCCGTCACTTTGATACCGAACGTCTTTCTCGAAGTGAAAAAGTGTTAAAGTTAAAGAATTTCAAGAAAGATGCAACATTAAAGCTTTTCAAGTCAACAAATCAAGAAAGGTATGAGCATGTCGGTCCAGAAGTCACAAGTTCACAAGATGGCAAAGTTTACAAGATGGCGAAACAAGATTATGCTTGGTTGATGATCTCAAGGTGTTCAAGATCACGTTCCCACATTCAAGTCAAGATAAAGGAACAAGTTCAAGCCTAAAGTCAATGATCACTAAATCAAATCACAAGTTAATGATCGAAGTTAAAGACTATGAGCTCAAGACTAAAGATAAAGCATAGTATGCTAGGCTTAAGATTTTATAAAATGGAGTGACCTCCCTTAGAGGGAGATTATTAGGAACACAAAAGTATCGGTCACTTCCAATATTAGTTAGTCAAAGCCCGTGGTTAGTCAATGTATGGTTTATAATCTAATAGGGCCACAAGGCCCATGGAAAGCCCACAAAGCTTCCCATGGCCGGCCAATATGTAGTAAAAATACACCTCTTTATGCCTTGAAGAGGTGGTTGGTTGGTTGTATTCTCATTTTCATCTTAATTCATTTTCTTTCCATCACTTTCTCTCTCTAAAATACATCCTTCCTTCCACACTTTCTCTCTCTAGTTCTTACTTGTATATTAAGAGATTACTTGTATTCTACACTCTTCTTTAGGGAAAATTTGTTTAGCATCTTAGGAAATAGGGATCATGTAAATGCATGCATTGCCTACATGCTTTACTATCTAAAAATAAAAATACATTCGATCTTACAACCATGATTGTTCTCCGAATGGATGATGTCAAGAAGAATGTTGATAAAAATAATGCCTAAAACGTTATTAATATTTTTCGACCACTCTACGTTTTGATGATCACAATATGTAAAAAAAGATTAATGAAAAATTATTCGTAAACAAGTAATTAGTAGTAAATTTTCATTTCAACAAATTAATCACTTAGAGGTATGAATAAATAAATGCTTAATGCATTTTATGATTAAAAGATTTTTTATTTAACCTCACATTTTTATAAAAATGTCACAAACATTTTTATAACTTTTACAAAACATTTCAGATTTAAAAGAAATATTTTATTCAAATAAATATTTTGAATTCAAATTTTCTACCTAAAAACGGCTAGAAATATTCCAGAAAACACCTCCTCTGGAAAAGACAAAAAAGAGAGCGTCCTAGCCTGGCCGGACCCCTTAAATACACGGGCGGTCCCCTTAATTTTAAAGGGACCGACACCCTAGTTAAGAGGACCGACCAGACAAAGATTCCCCTCAGTTTGCCTATAAATACTAGACTATTCCCCACTCTTTTTCTCACCTTTTGCACTCATTCTTTTCTGTCTAAAATTAGTCCACACATTTTCTACAATCCTTTGATCATTTAATCTTAAGCTTTTGTTTCCATGTGATCCAAGCTTAATTCCTAAAGTGTAAGAGAAAAATACTTTTTATCATCAAGTCAAAAAATGTTATAGTTTAGTAGGTGTTTTTGTAAAGTTGTGTAATATTTTGTAAATCATTTATGCATATTGTGAAGGTGTGTATTGTAGTTTTGTATAATAGTTAGATTGTGGTGATCATTGTAAGTATAGTTAGATCGTGGTGATCTTTGTAAGTAGTGTTAGATTGGTGTGATCGTAGTAGTGTCTAGGTGTAGTGAAGTTGTAAAGCGTAGTGAAGTTGTGAAGTGAAGTGAAGTAGTGAAGTGAAGAGAAGGTGTGTAGTGAAGTCGGTATCATAGATTATTAGACTTTTTCCCTTTTCTCGAATTTCTCGAAATAAAACAATGTACCTTACTCATCCTACGTCTCTTTAGGGATTTACACGGTATTTTCTGGGTTTTCTATGCTCGTCAATTCTATGAAGCCTCCTCACATAAATTCCCATTTGAAGAGAAGGTCCGAAGATCTCAGAAAGATAAGTCCAATATACTATATAATGGACTATGATATCGAACCCGATAGATGTGAGCGTGTGGATGTGTTCGTGAGTCGCCGTAGATGCGAGGAGATACGAGAGTTATGGTCGGAAAGTGCCGCTTAGCTTACATTTGCTGTGATGTTGCGTTCTGGGTGGTGGGTAAGGAATTTCAGACATCATAATCACAAGCAATTTTCTCAACCATGAGCTTGTCTCATGTTTTAATTCCTTCTGATGTGGATGTGTTGGTAAACTTTTGTGTCAAGTGAACCATGTACATTTTGTCCGTATCAGATAATGCCTCCAATTCTTTAGAGCGAATACTACCGCGCCTAACTCCAATTCATGTGTGGTGTATTTTTTTCTCAATGGAATCTATAGTTGTCGTGAAGGCATAATGCAATCATTTTTCTCTTTGCATTATAGTACTGCGCCCTAACCCTTTGATTAAAGACGTTAACAGTAAGCGGTTTTAAAAGTTATATCATTTCCTCTCGGGTACGGTAACGCTAGAATTGGCTGCAATATCACAACTTCTGCTTTAGTCAACTGAAACGCTTTGCCTCTGCACTCTACGCCGCAAGTCCTCCTCTTTTAGTCCTCAAATTACAAAAGTTATGTTAGAATTGTTATAGCTAGGATTAGAACTCGACATTTGGCTTAGTGTCAGAAATCGATGTAAGCTTAGTTGTGTACGGTTTTCTCCGCCTAAAGGGAGTTTGTTGACATAGTGGAGAGAACTCTCGAGTTTGGTGCTCGAGGAGTGGAGTAGGGCGAAGAGGTGCTTCGTTACAGAACCACTATAAATCCTTGTGTTGTGGTTTGATCTTTCAAACTCTTGTCTTTCATATTATTTATTTACTTATTTGTATTTTTCATATTGTGCACATATTGAGATCACATAAAGTCGAATCTAAGTTTTTATAAACAAACTACACATTAATTTAAAAAGCGGTAAACTATTCAACCCCCTTCTAGTTTTCTACAATTGGTATCAGGAGCCATGTCAAACAAGATTTTAAAAATAAATTGTATTTTAAAACTTGAATTGATCTATAGAATCGGAAAAATATTTAGAAGAGCAATCTATGCAAAGACCATCACTATTTGAAAGTGATGGATTTATTTATTGGAAAAATAGATTTGAAACTTATGTGAAATCAAAAGATCTAGATCTTTGGCATGTTATTACCTATGGTGATTTTCCTCCTATTCAAAATAATCCCGAAACTAAAAAGGATGAAATTGTACCATTTGAAAAACAAAACGATGATCTTAAAAAGAAACTTGCTAAAAATAATGAAGCTAAAATGGTGATTTATAATGCTTTACCACGTAAAGAATACGAAAGAATTTTTATGTGTAAAACCGCAAAAGAAATTTGGGATACTTTATTAATCACACACCAAGGTAATAGTCAAGTCAAAGATAACAAAATAGATCTTCTTGTTCAACAATATGAACAATTTACGATTCCGGAAGAAGAATCGATAGATAATGCTTTTGCTAGATTTAACACTATTATTACTAGTCTAAAAGCACTTGATGAAGGTTTTTCTAGCAAGAATTATGTTAGGAAATTTCTTAGGGCACTTCATCCTAAATGGCGCGCAAAGGTCATGGCTATTGAAGAGTCGAAGGATTTAACATCACTATCGCTTGATGAACTTATTGGAAACTTAAAAGTTTATGAAGTGATAATAAAGAAAGATTCCGAAATGGTCAAAGGCAAAAGAGAACAAAATAGATATCTTGCCTTGAAGGCAAAAAAGGAATCTAGTGATGAAGATAGTTCGACTTCCGATAGTGAAGACGAAGAGTACGCCATGGCCGTGAGAGACTTCAAGAAATTTTTGAAAAGACGAGGAAGATTCGTAAGACAACCACATGATAAAATAAAGTCATCCCAAAGAAATAAAGATGACAAAAATAGCAAAAGCGAAAGAAAATGCTTTAAATGTGGAGATCCAAATCATCTCATCGGTGAATGTCCAAAACTATCAAGAAACTATAATTAAAGAGCCTTCGTTAGAGGATCATGGAGTGATAGCGATGAAGATGAAGAAGAAAATACTAAAGGCGAAAAATGTCTTATGGCTAAAGCATCTAATGAGGTACTTTCTGAAACCGAATTCTTTAGTGATGACCAATCATCATTAGATGAAAAAGACTTAGATAGTGAATATAATCGATTATGCAAAGTAGGGCTAAAAGTCATGGCTAAAAATAAATCACTAAAACAAATTAAAAATCAATTAGAAAATGAAGTACTAAAACTAAAAAATAAATTATCTAGAATAGAAAAGGGTAAGGAGGTAAATAAAGAATGTAAAATGTGTCAAGACCTTAAGATTAAAAATGAAAAGGTTAAGGAATAAATTTCTAAGCTTAATCAATTTAATAATAGTAGTCACTCACTTAACAAAATATTAAATCTTCAAAAACCTTTTCAGAGATAAAACCAGTCTAGAATTTAATTTTACCAAAGGATCAACTAGTGAGACTAAACAAGTAAATTTTGTAAAGTCACGAGAGGTTGAGTCTAAAGAAAAATTAGTAGAATTAAACTCAAGTCCAAGACCAAAATTTATGCTTATAAATAATACTAAAATTCCTATTGCAAGCGACGATAAAGTAAAACATTTTTATAAACCTTCCTTAAAACCCGGAGTTGTATTTACTAAACCTAAAATGAGATCTAAAACACCTCCAAAAAGAACTAATAATACTTATCCTCGGTCTAAAACACCACAACCTAGGAGAGATCAAGGTAGACAAAATTACCCTAATAATAATCATTCAATGTGGAATTATTCACAATAAACAAACTTCTCTCCGTGGGGAATATGTTCACCCTATATGTATCCGAATCAAATGCAACCTATGCAAAATATGTTCGAAACTAACAATTTTGGACCCATGAGACATTGGGGACCAAGTGGTTGAGTTGTTACAACATTTAGATTGAAGTTGTTTAGAACATTCTTTGGAATCCAAAAAATGAATTAAAGATCATATATTCTCATATTCTACAATGGGATTACCAAATGATTTCATCTTCAAAGCTTCTTCACTTGAAGATGTTGAAGAAAACATATTGTAGGCAAAGGTACGTCTTCTTTCCCAATTACTTAGAATATAGATTATGTGCAAAGTGTTAAATGACTATGTGATAGTATGCTTGCTAGACTAAAATGTTATTATTAATAAGAGTAAAGTTAAGCTTGAGAGAATAGTGTAGTCACTAGAAATACCATTTGTTGGTTTTCTATAATTAAGAGAAATCGTTCATTATGAACTCTTCACTCACGTAGTTGAATTAGGATTCTCTACGTACTACTAAAAAATGGAAATCTTCTATGTCCACTTGTAGCGAACTCACAAAGATGAAGAAAAGTGAGTTAGTGGGTAATAATTAACATAAAAGTAGGATTAGTTTTTACATCTTACGCCGGAAAGGCATGGCATCAAAACACTATGGATGAAACAAACTCCCTTCGACTACGACGTCCGCCTCGACTACACGTCTACAATCATCTACGTCTATCAGAACCGTCTTATCGATTCTTGACTCCGTTCTATTATTCTATCGTCACGAATTAATCATCTCTCAAAACACTCCAAATCGCGACAATTAATTATTTCATACGAAGTAATTAATTTATTCATTAACAAAAAGTTGATTGAAAATGTCACTAAATCCTCGTTATATCTTTTCTCGACTTGACAAGTTGATAATCTCATCCGAAGTAATAAAAGTATTTTTAATTAACGAAAGGTTAATTAAAATGTCAATTAAATTTCATCAATCGTCTCTAAACCTCCTCTCGATCTAAAAATCTTGACAACTTAATTATTTCATCAAAAATTATTTAAGTTTACTTAATTTAACGAAAATTTAATTAAATGTGTCAAGTATTTTTCTCCCGTCATTCTTTCGACAACTAGATTATCTAAAATAATATTTACCAATAGCTCCTAACGTATTTTGATAATTGTATATTGACAAAACTAGTCAAAATCGCAAAAACCAAGAAAAATTTGGTTGTCAAATAGGTTGACCCCTTAATTTTAAGGGGATCAGCCTTGTTAAAATGGGCGGACCCCTTATCTTTAAGGGGAGCGGCCATTGAATTCACCAAATAGTCCATTTTTCTGCAAAACCCATTACCAAACACACCATTTCCATCATCACCCTTCTCCCTGCTGCTATGTGACGAACACACACATACTCAAACACTTCAAAATCTAATTCCCAAACTCAAAATTCATCCAATTTCGCAAGGGGAAAACACCTACAACATGATTAACAACATCCACGGTAAGATTTATCATACTTTTCTCTTTCGATTTCATATAATTTTGTTCGTAATCAAAATTGGTTATTTTTCAATTTTTTTGTGTGTGTCTTTTATACTTTCATGATTTGGTCTAGGAAATTCATGCTATAATGATCCCCGTACTAATAGGAATTCAAAATTTCCATTAGGATTGAATCAATTTTTTTTGGGTCGAAAATTTCTTAAGAACATATATACATTTTCAAAATTTTGAAATTCTCAAACCAAAAGATTATACATTGTTGATTCATGCCAAAACACGTTAAAATGATCATACATTGATTATCAAAGCATACATAACTCAATATGTATTTTTCGAATCAATGGGTGAAATTTTATAAACTAAAGGTGTGTTTGGTTCATATCCTAAGATTATAATGTAGAGTTAAAATGACCATCACTATACTTTCATCACATGTATAAACATATAACTAACTTATATAAGTCATCAAGATATATAATTCATATATATATTGATACATTTGATAAAAACTATAAAATAAAGAGACGTTTGGTTTAACATTTTAAAACATGGTCTTGAGTCAAAACAAACACCATTTCATTTTCATTAAGTCATGTGTAATGAACTCACTTTAGTCGGCAAAATATACAACTTAATGTATATTTTCTGACGATCTTAGTCAAGTCTTGTGTGGATAAAGGAGCGTTTGGATCATTTCTTAGAAATTTAATCTAAGATAGAAATAATCTACACCCTATTTATTAAATCATAATACTTGACAAGATTACACTATGTAAATAATAAGATATCACTAACAAAAGACATGATCCGGAGGTCGGGGAGGATAGAATAAATGCTTAGCCATATTATTAGAGAGATAAAGTAAAGAAAAGATGTGTGTTTTCTAGAGAGAGAAAGACATACACTTTTACAAAATAAATCCTCACCCCTCCATAGAAGTATAGAGGGGGTATTTATAGTCCAAACACAACTAAATTATCCTAAATATTCTAATCTAGTCCCTGCGTGTTTGACTATTAATGAACTAATGTAATTTCTTGTAGTCATCATATTTTAAGGCTAACAATCTTCCCCCAATATGTGGACGTACGAAATTACTTACAATGTTCCTATCAAGTAAAATTACAATAAAATAAAGTCTTCTAAAGCACTTTAAAAGCTGAAGATGTCTTCTGAGTTTTCCTGATCTTGAAACTTGTACTCCAGCTTGGATCTTCAGTGTCTTTACTTGTACAGGAACCATTTTAGTATGTATGAGTTGGATTAACTTCCCCCCAATTCATGCAGCATGTCTTGAAAAGCTTTCTTCATAGACTCCTTTTTGGCGAAGTTTCTGAATCAGCTTCCTCCCAAACCAACATCCATATCTTGAGTAGATTCTGAAACATTGATGTAGATTTAACCATCTTTTATATGTTATTAAAGTACATAGCAGAATTATGTAGAAGAAAAACCACACCAAATACCACTGCTTCTTGTCATTAGAGCTTGGGGAATATTCATTCGGGGGTACATGCGAGAAATCAGCAATAATTCTTCTCATGTATGCAGAATACTTCATAAACCATACTTAGTAAAGTAGTATACACTACTTCCCCCTGGAAGTTGACACGGTAACATCAAAGTCAACTAAGTCCCAGATGTACACATTTTCCCCTATGATGGTTGCGAACTCTCGGAAGCATCATTGTTGTGTACGCACATATACTCGAGAAGTTCTTGCCTTAAGCACAAATCTTGAAATCCAAACGAAGCATTGCCCTCTTGTCTTCAGAAACCGTAGAGGAGATGAGGCAAGAATTAAGAAAACTTAGTATAATCAAGGTCTTTTATATGAATGTCGTTGAAGAAATTTGAGAATTTTGCTTAGACTGTGAAGTACCATTGTCTTCTAATGGGACAATAATATCCTGTGAGAATTGCTGATTACATCTCAACCTTTAAACTCTCTGGCTAACTTACCAACCTTGTATTCTGTTGGCTATTGTTGTGACCACTTGGTGAAGTAAACCCGATATACCAAACTTGAAAATGAAGTAAAATCTCCCAAATTTGTTACTTAAGCTTGCATTGTTGTTAATTAAAGAACGGTGCAAGATTAAATCTATAAGTACTCTATACCCAACCAAAAAAGTATAAGAAGTACAACACCTCTTGAAATTAACCACATCGACTTCTGCGTGTGATATTGAGTACTACAATGTAACTCCTTTAAGTGATAGTTAACCAGGTCTGCAACCAACCACCCTTGACTGCTGGTAACTAGATAATTCAAGTCTCAATTATAGCTGTATACGTTCAAGTAAATCATCAATCAATAGATTGGGTTTAAAGAAAAGGGGTGAAAAATATAAGGAAGTCTCGATGATGAAATAAGTAGACGCCTTCATGAAACTCAACTTCAATCTCAAATAAAGGATACCAAATAAACCTCGTGATTACTTGTCATTGTAATCTGAATCTTTAGCCGTTTTTCATTTTAGTGAATCTTATTCGGATCGTTTTTTGTGTTATGTATCGAGTTTGTTGTGTTGTTGTTCGAAAATGTCTTTAAACTAGGACAAGTGTTATTTTTGAATGTCGTTAACAAATAAAAAACATTGTCTAGTCTATGGAAAACTAGAAGGGGGTTGAATAGTTTACCGCTTTTTAATTTAATGTTTATGTTTGTTAATAAAAACTTAGATTCGACTTTATGTGAATTCAACACTTGCACAATATAAAAAAATATACTTATCTAAACAATTAATAGGATAGTATGAGCAAATAAGGTAAGACAAGAGATAAGAGTAAGAACAATCCAACCACAACGCGAGAATTTATAGCGGTTTGGTAACGAAGCACCTCTTCTCCCTACTCCACTCCTCGAGCACCAAACTCAAGAGTTTTCTTCACTATGTCAACAAACTCCCTTATGGCGGACAAAACCATACACAACTTTCTCTTATATCAAATTTTGACACTAAGCTAGATGTCGAGTTCTAATCTTGGCTAGAACCAATCTATCAAGACTTCACAACTTCTTCACTACTTTAACGACTTCCCAACACAACTTCACAACTAAACAACTTCTTCACACCTTAGTTTTCTTTACACCACTACGTCACTACTTCACTTCTACTTTCACACCTAACTATCACAACTTGGATGAATCACTAGATTCAACTATACTTACAACAATCACAAAGATTTATCTACTACATTGTCACACCCCGCCAAGGCGGAAGCACAAGGTGTAACTTCATGGATATCGTTACAACATAATGGCGTCTACTATAGAGATACTAAAAGGAAAAGAAAATAATCACAGGGGACACTACGTGTCATAACCATACCCAACACAAGATAAAGGAGTCTTGCATTATTAAGTAATGTCATATACGCAAAAGCATAAACCAACATAAAAGTAAATCAATCCCAGACTTAAATTATCCAGAAAACTGATTAATGGTTTTTAAACTAACACCTTTATATATATAATATATAATAAAATATATATAATAAGTATAATCAAAAATATTCAATGAAAACCGAGAAGTGTATAGATATTACGGGTCATTTTATCACCAACGAGGCTTTGGTGCTTGAAAAATCGGTACAGTCGGAAAATTGGAGTTTGAATGAGATTAATGATTTGGGAGTTTAGAAGGCTAAATTAATAATTAATAAGCAAAAACGATTGAGAAAAACCAAAAATTTACGAAATTAAACTGAAAAACGAGAGCATGAATCCCGAACAAGGGTTCAAAAACCTACAACATTTAAAACACAATTAAGCCAAGAAAAAGGGGTGTGAAAGGTGCTGTTAGCACCAGGGGAGGTTTTAAAAGTTTTAAAGTAGGACAAAGATCAGCTTAAGAATAAGCTTGAAAATAAGCTCAAAATGAAAATATGAGTTAAAACAGATTGAAAAGGGTTTGAGGTGAGCTTATGCTCCAAAAATTAGAATCTAAAAAACAAAAGAAACATCTGATATCTTGGGTAAAAAAATGACAGTTTTGATAAAGAGTGACTCAAGTGACAGTTTTGACAGAAAACAGTAAAACCAAAAAAGATTCCTAAACCAATGCTAATTGATACTTAAAAAAAAAACATAAAACAAGGACTAAATATGGTTTTATAGCTTAACTCAAAGAAGCTTAAAAAACTGATTGTGTTAAAACATTTTCTAGGGTCCCTTATAGAAAAACTAGGAAAAATTTTTAAAACAAAAGACAACTTGTTGAAAATTCTTAAATAATAGTTTTAAAGGTTGACCAAAGATGGCAAAGTGAACCAATGGGTTGGTTAACCCCAAATGACCCATTTTGCTTCCTTTGCCAAACACTCCTTTAAGTATGAAAAACCAAATTTTACACTAATTCCTAAAGATTTAAGCAATGTTTTTGAAAAACAGAAATTAAACCACTAATTTTTAGCAATTATAAGCACAAATTACAAAGCAATAAGCACTTAAAATAAGCTAAACAAAATAAGCATATATTTTAAGTTATTTAAAACAGTTAACACCAAACAAAAAAAACTTTGCACAAATTGATTCCTTACACTATCAAAAAGATAATAGCACGAGCTATCATAATAAGCAGTAATAAGCTCAAATATAAGCAGAGTAGCTACAATAAGCAAATGCACAGTAAAAATGAGAAAAATATGAAAATGAGATCTTACCAAATCCTTGCTCTAAACAGGGATTAAAAAAAAGGTTTTTGCCCTTATAAGCTATAAATCGCTACCCAGCTCTAAATAAGCATATTTAAGCACCATAAAGCTCTATCCTTTGCTCAGCTTATCATCCATTAAGCTCAAATTCCAAACTCTTGACTCCATGAAACAGTAGCTATCAAAACCTTTTGCAAAAGCTTTGAATAAGTTTAAAACAGACTATATAAACTTAAGAGACTTATAGAGTTAACTTGTGATTATAAAATATTTGATTGTATAAGCTTTAAAAAGGCAAGGAAAAACTTGAGAACTAAAATTTCATTAAAAAAAGTTACAAATTAACTATCACTCTAAAATACTGATAAAAATGAACTAAGTAAAAACTAACTAGATAGATGCCCCAATGGGCTTACAATGCCCTATTTATATAAAAAAAAGTTCTTGCCCTCTCTTCAATCTGTCGTCTTCTAGTTGTGCTTGTTTGCTGAGGCAGACACTAGGGTGTGTTTGTTGTGTGAGGGGAACCAAGAATGCATTTTGGCCCTTGGATTTGAGTAGAGCCCAAGCTTGTGATCTTATCCATTGATCCTTTGCTTCGTTTTCATAAGCCAATAGAATTTTCAGGGATTGCCAAAGTGGCAAGAGCCCATGTGGGGTGTGGGGTGAGTGAAGGTGATGGTTTTGGACTATGGTGAACAGTGTACGAGGAGAGGGGACAGGGATGCGTAAACAGTGGGATTTTAAAATTGGCGGGTAATTTTGTTTTGGAGAAATTTTGGTGAATTGGCAGGTTTGGCCCTTGAACGTGTATTGTGTTATTACACCACAAGTCCTTGTGGTCATACAAGTTTGAGGGATGGCAGGTTTACCCCCTGAGGGTTATAATTGCAATTACACAACGATGTTAATTGTGGTATAACTTTGTGTTTTTGGGGAAGAAATGGCCCCCCCAAATTCTTTGGGCTTTTATTATGGAGAGGGTATTGGGTTTGGATTGGTCTTGGGCACCGTATGGATTATAAAATGATTGGGCCCATTTGGTCATCAAGTGGTATACTAATGGGCTTTTCCGGCCCATTAGATGGGTTCGGGTGGGCCCATTAAGTATTCTTCAATATCGGCTCGGTTTTGACTGTTGACTTTTGTGGGTTGACTTTTGACTTTGACTTTCTTGGTCTTTGGCTTCGATTTGACTTTGTCTTTTCCACGCTTTTCCATTCCGTGCTCGGTTTTGTCGTTTTTGGCTTGATTTTTCGTCCTTTTATCGGATATCCTTTTCCTGCACAAGATAAGTGAAAACATACAAATACAATGTATTTTTGGTACGTTTTTGGTCATTTAAGTCCGATTTTAATGGCGAAAGGTATGTATAATTAAGCACATACCAAGAACATAAGTCTAAATCGAAAGAAACAAATAAGAAGAACTCCACAAGCCAATCCTAAGGTCTTTCTATCCACTTCTCCTAGCATCATTAGTCTTAAACTGAATACCTGAAAATGATGCTCAAAAACGTCAACATAAAGTTGGTGAGGGTCATAGGTTTAAGACACGATATAAATCCAATTAAATCATTACCTGTGATAAATGAAAATACTGCATGACAATAAACGAACTACCATATAAGCTATCATGTAAACCATATCAAATCCAATCCAAACCAATACCATTCACACGATTACGATACGTCTTTATCGCAGAACTACTCCAATTGATCACTAAGCCATGGAGCATACCGCAAATCCACTCCAATTGATCACTAAGCCATGTAGCATACCACAAAACCTACTCCAATTGATCACTAAGCCATGGAGCGTATCACATCACACACATGTAGCACATAATACATAATAGCCACATAGAGTCCATGCATCACTTTAAACACATTATCACAGTAATCAAAACATTTCCATACTAGCATCATTTCCATCCCAAGTTTAAAACGAAGTAAAAGTGGGACTATGAAACTCACCTTAGCTTAGCTTAATCCAAAAAGGTTCTAAGAAACTTCACAAAGATCTAAACAACAAAACGTACGGATATTAACATCACTTTGGTCAACACCCCAATAAGGTGTACCCTTAACTATGATGGATTCTAAGTGATCTATCAATGTTCCCAACTCATTTTGTTCCTTTTTAAATTCTTACATAACTAGCTTACACTTTATTTTCTACACTTTAAATTTTCTGGTTTTGAGGCAGCATTTTTAGACTCACTTGCACACCCTAAACGCACCACTTATACATCTTTATAATTTTTGGAAAAATTCCACAGGTTTCTAATATGACTTATGAACCCCCAATTACTCCCCCAAAGTTCATACTCTTTTATAAATACCCTTTAGAAAATCATAACACCAAGTATCCAAAATTTGACTAATAACAGACACCCTAAAAGTTTGATGTTAGCTGACCATTTTAAACACCACCCCATACAAGCCAAAAATAAGATGTCACACACAATATATTAAACCTAAACTTCCACGTGAAAATTAGCAATTGAAAAGATGTCTAGGTATTTTTAGAAAAATCAAAACAATAACTGGAAACCCGTCAAAAAATTCCACTGTTTTGCACACTTATCTTATAAAAACCATTTGACAACCTTCCCGACCATAAAAACTCTTGGGGCTGGATTTTCTGGAAAGAAGACTCAGAGTACTACAATTTAAAAAAAAGAATCACTTCAATATCATTCTCCATCATGGAGAAAATCGTTCGTGAACACAGCCCTAATTCTGCTCAACCCTAATTCAAGATTTCATGAAAACCCTAACATGCAATTTGCATGATTATGACCCAAATTCAACCCTAATCATAATTTACCACACTAATTAACATTAATGATCTGTATTTTTATAAAACCCTAATCATCCATAATAATGTTACATGAATTGAAAGATTTAAAGAGGTTATATATATTTACCTTTGATTACAAGCACCTAAACAATACTCTTGATTGATCTTGGACCTAGCTCTTGAAATCGATCTTCCTAGGGTTTTGGGGAGATGAAACTCACGGCACACACAAAAAGGGAAGAAAAAAATAAGGTCTAGGTTTTATTTATACTAGCCTAATCCTAATTCAACTAGAGTTTGTTATCTAGTAAAACTTCTTTTTTTTCTTTTGTGTCGTCTAAACAAACCGCCCCCCTCATTTATATTTTTTTATTTTATTAATTAACTAATTTACTATATTACCTTAAGTTTTTACAAAAGTCTAAGCTAATTTGATTAAACCTTTTTACTTAAACGCCAGTTACTAACCTTTATATAAATAACTTTCGTTTCACCAAACCACTTTCTATTTTTAGAAAGTTTGCCACAAACTTCCAAATTTCACCCACTTATCTCATTTCTAAAATGGCACAATCATCATAAACGCTTATCACTTAATCATCCAACTTTTGACGTAGCATTACATGCAATACGCCAATCCCTTCCTTTATCACTAGACGTGAACAAAAAGAATACTCATAATCTAACACAAACATACTCAAAATGAGATACCCATACACCTCAAAATGATATCATGCACACACTTAACTCACTTAGCAAACATAAAATCACATAGCACACACTTATACACATATAATGAACTCTTATACATAACTAATGGTATAAACTAACCTGCTCAATCTCGGTTGTCACAATGGAGGAAGGTTATATATGACAGTTAAAACTGGCCATACACTGTGATGCCTGTTTCTCGTGTTGACGTCAACCCCATCAGCCGATATTCCTAGCCGTAGATTTCTTGTATCTTCAGCGATTTCGGGGAATTTCTCATCTATGGTACGCCATGCCTGTGAATCTGCGGGGTGACGTAACACACCATCTGTTATCCTCCGTGTCGCGTGCCATCTTAAATCTTCTGAAATACTTTCTATCTTAAATAGTCGTTGCAGTCTTGGTATGATTGGAAAGTACCACATTACCTTTGCTGGAATGTTTTCGTACACTTTCTTTGTCTTATTATCCACCTTCCATCTTGATGTCCCACAAGTTCGACACGCAGTCAGATCCTTGTCATTCTTCCAGTAAAGAAGGCAGTTGTTGATACATACATGTATCTTTTTGTATCCTGATCCCATCAATCTCATAACTTTTTTGGCTTGATAAGTTTTTTCCACCATTTCGTTACCAGCAGGTAGCATCTTTTTTATCAAGCCTAGTAATTCAGTGAAGAACTTATCAGAAGCTCCGTATTTACCCTTCAAGTTGAGTAGTTTAACTATTGCGGACAACTTTGTGAAGTCAGGACATCCTTCGTAAAGAGGCTTCTCTGCGTCTAATAATAGTTCTTGAAACTTGACAAGGTCATCCACATCAAAATTATCTTTTGTAGCATTAACCATTTCTACTGTTGCTGGGCCATCTGTTGGAATATAAGCAAAATCCATGTCGTCAACAAACTCTGTTGTAGCATTAACAGGTTTTGGGGCACTTATTGATGGCTCATCCTCTTCTCCATGTTTAGTCCACTTTGTGTAGCTTATATCAATCCCATGTCTGTATAAATGGTACTGCACTTCCTCCACTTTATGCTCTATGTGGTTTAAACATTTGGTACACGGACATGGAATGTAAATATGTTTTTTATTAACTCGTGGGTCGATGTTCCCCGTCTTCTGCAAGTTGTGTACTGCATAATCAGTAAACGCTGCTACTCCATCAACATAAGATTTGCTGATCCTATTAGTTTCCATCCAAGACTTGTCCATGTTTATAAATGTGTCCCTGCAGGTCACCCCATCGTTAGTTTAAAGGTCCGGTGAACAAAAACCAATATAAACTCACAATATAAGAACAGATTCTGGTAACTTGACATTTATTTTTTCAATTAAGATAGTTGGTTGAGGCCAATTTATAGCTTTTTCAACCACCCATTCCCCTTGTAAATATCACCCATCCAGGAACCCTAATTCATTTAGTCCCAATTCTGGTTCCATGTTCATGTGGTAATAGGCTTAACAGGGCTACTTATATATTTTAACCAATTAACTAGCTAATTTTACCAAGAAATATGACATAATTTACAAGAAGAAATCTCAAAACAAATGTTCAATTACAGCATAATCAAGACATTTTCAATTACAGAATCATAAACACGGTTTTTTTAGAACGATGTGTACAAAAGGAACATAATACTTACTAGTGGTGACGGGAGTGGTGGGTCTATGACGGGAGAGTGACAGCGATCGACGAGAGAGTGACGTGATGAGAGCTGTGGTGGTGACAGGATTTGTGGTGAGATGAGAGGGAGTTATGGCGGGTGATAGGAGGAGTTGTTTCTGGGGGAAAATGATTTATGAAATTTTGGGGGGAATACATTATCACGAATTTTACGAAATATTTCATGAAAATATCGGAGGGAAAATACCTTTAGCCACGATAATATAGAAAAGGTTGCAAAAATCGTGAATCGATAGACGGGCGGTCGACCTCCCAGTATCTTTTGTAATCATTCTAGGAGGGATTAATCAGGAAAATACTTTTAGCCACGATAATAGTTGTGAATAAAAGTTTTTTTAATTGTTTACCATAAAATTTAACGTAATAGTAGCAAAGGTTGAAAAATCGTGAATTGATAGTCGGGCGATCGACCTGCCTGTAGCTTGTAATCGTTCTAAGTGGGATTAATCGGTTAGTATCGGTTGACCTCCCTGTTACGACACATCCATGACTAGTGACAATGGTTAATTAACATGGTTGTAGTGGCTTATATTATAATGGAACCCATGCATGACCGGTGATTATGGCTAATTCATATGGGTCGATCATGGGTCATGTGCATTAGGATATCATTGGTCACATTCAGTATTTGACATCATATGGGTCATATACATTGGGTTGTAGTTGCTTAGAGTGTCATGTTACGACACATCCATGACTGGTGACAATGGGTAATTAACATGGGTCATGTGCATTGGGTTGTAGTGGCTTATATTGTAATGGAACCCATGCATGACCGGTGATTATGGCTAATTCATATGGGTCATGGGTCATGTGCATTAGGATATCACTAGTCACATTCATTAATGGGTATTTGACATCATATGGGTCATATGCATTGGGTTGTAGTTGCGCTTAGAGTGTCATGTTACGACACATCCATGACTGGTGACAATTGGTAATTAACATGGGTCATGGGTCATGTGCATTGGGTTGTAGTGGCTTATATTGTAATGGAACCCATGCACGACCGGTGATTATGGCTAATTCATATGGGTCATGGGTTATTAGGATATCACTAGTCACATTCATTAATGGGTATCTGACATCAATAGGGTCATATGCATTGGGTTGTAGTTGCGCTTAGAGTGTTATGTTATGACACATCTATGACTGGTGACAATTGGTAATTAACATGGGTCATGGGTCATGTGCGTTGGGTTGTAGTGGCTTATATTGTAATGGAACGTATGCACGACCGGTGATTATGGCTAATTATTCATATGGGTCGATCATGGGTCATGTGCATTAGGATATCACTGGTCACATTCATTAATGGGTATTTGACATCATATAGGTCATATGCATTGGGTTGTAGTTGCGCTTAGAGTGTCATGTTACGACACATCCATGACTAGTGACAATTGGTAATTAACATGAGTTATGGGTCATGTGCATTGGGTTGTAGTGGCTTATATTGTAATGGAACCCATGTACGACCGATGATTATGGGTAATTCATATAGGTCATCGATCATGGGTCATGTGCATTAGGATATCACTGGTGACATTCATTAATGGGTATTTGACATCATATGGGTCATATGCATGGGGTTGTAGTGGCTTATATTGTAATGGAACCCATGCA
>BQNB010124441.1:0-19937 GCA_026074375.1 Tanacetum coccineum
ATTATACCTATTTTGACCATTGTTTTGCACTGGAGCAAAACCGGGTGGTGCCATTTGGTTACTAACACGATTTGGAGGGTTAACTTGATTGAAAGAACTCGTTGCCGCACAAACACTAGATTGATTGTTATCGGTATTAGGACAATTGTACCAAGCATGAGGCCCACTACAAGTAACACAAATTTCCTCAACCGCTTTAACCGGAGCGGGAGTGACAACTTTTTTAGAAATAATTTCAACTAAAGTTAAAAGTTGATCCGCAAGCTTATCAATTCTTTCATCTGTTTTACTTTCCCTAGAAGTCGTATTCATCCTAGAAACATTCGATTTATTACGTGAATAACGAACTTTTGATTTATTCTCAATTATGTTCAAAGCTTCTCTAGTCGTCTTACTTAACAAATTTCCACCCGCCGCGGCATTTAAGGAGTCTTGATCGTTCTCGTTTAAACCGTTATAGAAGGTATCAACTTGAGTTAACTCTGTAACTCCGTGGTGAGGACAAGCTCTAAGCATTTCCTTAAATCGTTCCCATGCTTCACTAAAAGTCTCCTCGAATTTTTGTGTAAAACAAGAAATTTCATTCTTTAAGTGAGTAGTTTTTTAAGGAGGGAAAAATTGATTCACAAATTTGGTTACGAGATCCTCCCAAGTTAAGATCGAATTAGGTGGTTTTTTATCGTACCAAACTTGAGCGGCCCCCTCTAGTGAATATGGAAACATCATTAGCTTAATAACATCGTTCGGCACATCTCTAAATCGTAAAGTCGAGGTAATCCTTTTGAAACTATTAATATGAGCGTGGGGATTTTCCCTCTCATAACCGTGAAACGGGCTAGCTTGAACTAGTTGTAACAAATTCGTTTTAATCTCAAAATGATCCGCATTAATTTCTGGTAAAACGATAGCTTCTCCATACCCTTCCGTGGGTGCACGGAGTAGCTCTTCCATTGTACGTTCCGCCATTGGTGCAACTTCAACGATAGTACGAAGCTCGGGTTCGACTACGTTTGGAGCACGTCCTCTATTTCGACGTCTCGGAATGGTTACGTTCGAATTATTTGGAAAATTGGAATTTCTAGTGCGCATGCACTAAACAAAACAAATGAAGAGAGAAAAATATATATATACAAAAATATTTTTGTTTTACCGAATAATCAACAAACTTAGGGTAACTCCCTTAAGTAAAATTTGCAAACGGGGGACGTAGTGGGAGCGAATCGCCTTAAAAACGTTTGTCCCTTCGGGTCGTAGTTCCGTGGAACAACCCTCCTAATAGCTTATTTCACAAAAGAGGTGCGCCTTTTTCGTAAGTGACACAAGACGGTAAATTTTGAATCTTAAGTTCGGGAACTTATTAATGGAATATTCACAAATTCTCTAGTAAGAGAATTAAATTGATGTGTATTTTAGTAATTAAGAGAACAAAATAAAAATCGAAAAATCCGGAAGAGCAAATATTTTTGTATTTATTTTAAACTTCTACTTATACTAAAAAGAAAAGAAAAATATTTTTTACTTTTTATATTTTTAATTTTTTTTTTTTTTTTGATTTTTTCAAAAGCGTAACTTTCGAAGACGAAAGGTTCTTCAAACCACGATCGACAAATGCAAACGAAGGAATCTTAATCACAAATCCCCGGCAACGGCGCCAAAAACTTGATACGTCTCAAGTATATACGTAATAATATCCAAAGTATAGAGAAATTTACTAAAAATCCTTGAGGACAAAGATTTAAAGTAAAAATCTACACAAAAATATCACACGTTTAACCGGTAAGTGATTACCGGGTCGTTTTCCCAAAGACTTATGAAATTGAGACCTCGCTTGTTATTTGGACAATGACTTGAATTGGTTCGAAGATGATTGTTTTCTAAAATCCTAATAGAGAGCAAATAAAAGCACAATTAAAACTAACTACGAAAAACGTTAACGGGATTAAGAAAACGTGATAAATAAGCAATTGAACTAAATTAATCCCTAAATGATTATCTAAACTTTTTCTAATCCTAAATGACTATTTAAAAAGAAAATGCTAAGGAAATTCTAAAACGAGAACACTTAAAGCTTAAAAACGAAGAAAACGAGAACGGGGATCGAATCCCGTTCTTTAAAAAGTGAACTTTAAAAATATTAACCCTACGGAAGTAAATTTCATCCTAAGCCTAGAATATGATAAAAGAAAATTTTATAAAAAAGAAAATTATTTTTTTGATTATTTTTCTATTTTTATGATTTTTTTAAGTTTTTAACAAAATTAATTCACGAAAAATATAAAACTTTAAGCTAAAAATCCTAAAAAAATTCTAAAAATAGCTTATGATAAGCAGGATGCAGGAAAAATAAGAAATCCTAAAGTGCTAGACTAAATAAGCCGAGAAAAATCAAATAAGCAATCGAATTGCTTATTTATACTAAACTTCAAAAAAGGGTTAAAAGATTATTAAATGCACCTTGAGACGTAAAAGTCCCAAGGGCGCAGTGGTGAGGGGTGTGTGTGTTGAGTGCTATAAAAGGGAGAGACTAGGTTGAGGTCGGGGGTTCGAGTCTTGCTCACCCCCGACTTCCTTGGTTTCCCCTTTTTTATTTTTGCAAAAACCTAAAAAGCGAAGTTGTAAAACAGCTTATAATAAGCTATTTTTGTGAAAACAACTTTTTTCTAAATCACTAATAAGCTAGTTAACAGCTTAAAATTAAGACAAAAACACTTAACCATTTTTTTTACTTTTAACAAAACTAAATAAGCTATAAAACTAAGATAAGCTAAACTCTAAACTAAATAAGCTATCACTAACTTAAATCACACCAAGCTAAACTAGACTAGAAATAAGCAAATTGGATAAGCTATAAGCTGAAAAATCAAATAAGCACTTATACTAAACTGCATACTAAACAGACAGATAACAAATTTTAAGCTTATTTTAAGGTAAGCTAATGGAACCTTATGGTAATCTAACTTATACTTACTTAAAGCCTGGACTATAAGCTACTTGAAACAATAAACAAAAAACATTTTGAAAATCAAATAAGCACTGAAAAAGCACAATGAAAAAGCTACTTATGTTGTTTTTGGTTTTTCTATGAAAAGCTAAAATAAGCTGAATCCTAGACTAAATAAGCTAAAAACAACTTAATATTAACCTAATAAGCTAGTTAAGACAGAAACTAAACAAAAACTTAATGCAATAAGCTAAAAATCATGAATAAGCACTTTGATAAAACTGATAACCAAACAGGCCTTAAGGGCACTTTTGAGCTTAATTCCAAATAAGCAAATGGATCCTTATGGTTATAAGCCCTACACCTACTTAAACAATGGCCAAAAAGCTACTTGAAACAGGTCTTAAAAACTAATTTGAAAAGCTAATGGACAAAGAAAAAGCTATTTGAAAACAGCTTATTACACTTAGTATGCTGAGTTTATTTTTGGTGTTTCAAAAGACAAAATGCAATTTTCAAAGCTAAAACAGATGATCAATTAAGCTAGATTTTGCTAAATAAGCTAAAACAGATTTAACTATGACCTAAAATCTACTAGTGTCCAAAATTTAAAAAGCTAAAAACTATTTTAACTTGCTGAAATTTTAGATTGAAAAAGGACTTTTGTCTTTTTAAGCTACTGATGCAGTTTGCAATGAAATGACCAAATTCTAAATTTATCAATTGCAGACCAAAGGACTAAGTTACTACACCTTTAAAACACCTATCTAAGAGCAAGCTAATTAAAACTAACAACTAGAACAGACTTTAGCCTAAAATTATAAAGGAACTGATTAAAACTAGCAGATTTAAACTAGTAACTCACAAACTTAAAGAAAACTAGATTAAGCCTATTTAAACTTATTAAACCTACTCTTATAAACCTAGATATGAGATTTAAAATGAAACTAAAGGATCAAATGGCCTTAAACAGTACTAACTTTGAGTTAGTACTGCTTGACCCAAACACTCCTTTATTTTCCTCAAATCCATACTTAGCTTATAAAAAATGAGATTTAATGAACAAATATCAAATACCAGATATTAATAAGCCTTTAACAATCCTAATGAACAGATTTAAGCAAACACTTAAGCTAAAATAATAAGCTATAACACTATGCTAATATTTTTGGTTTTTTCACTGATTTTAAGACAGAATATAGAAAACTAAGATTTAATACTAATTATTAAGCATTATGAGCATAAGACAACTACAATAAGCATAAGTAAGCTAAACTAACAGAAATAAGCAGACAAATAAGCAGAATAAGCAATTATAAGCTGAAATGCAATTTTAAGCTACTAAATGTAAAGAGAGAACTTACAACTGCCTTTGCACAAAACAAGGCTTATAAATGCTCTTTTGAGCTATCAACAAGCTCCAGCTTATCCTAGGATAAGCTGGTGAGGTCCTGGAAGCCCTTCCATTACTGGCTTCCCTTCCTTAATAAGCTGTGGTAATTTTGAGGTGGATTTAAGTAACAATAAGCTTAGTTAAGCTTTTGAGAGCTTAACTAAGTGAATACTAGCTTGAGTGGTGAATTAAGAGCTTATTGAGAACTGTTTGATTAATTAAGAGCTTATTAAACCAAATTGCTTATAAAACATAAATTGAACATTAAAATGAAAACATACTTTTATTAATAAAAGAGTAACTGGTTACAAACTTGAAAAAGAAATTACATTCACTGAATTAAGACATTACTATAAGCTAAATTGCAAAAAATTACAAATTATTTAAAAACTATACTAAGCTATATTAATACTACTCCTAGATGCTGATGTGAGTGAGAAAGGCCTTGTATTTATAGGAGCTGAGGGAAGGATCTAGACCTCTACACACGCTCCTCTTGAACTCTAATCTTGACCTTTCAATCATTACCAATCATTGGATGCCCCTTCTTAGCCCTTGGATCAAAATTGAAGCACACGGATTGCCAGCGTGGCAATCCTTGTGTCAGAGGCCTTGTACTTCTTTTACACTAAGTTTAGTATAATTTCCCATCTTTTGATGTGTTTCTTTTGAGCCTCGCGTGTAATTCCTTTGACAGAGCTAGCCAATCAAAAGACGTTGATGTTTTTGCTTGATGAGATGGCACTTAGTACTTGGAATCTCTTGTGGCCACGTTGAATTGAGAGGGTGTGGGGTTAATTCTGACTGATGAAAATGGGGAGACAGGGGAACAGTAAAAACCATTTTTCCCGGCCCCCTAAATGTTATACGTTTGAGGTTTGACCCGGGAAATGGGTGTTTGACTTGGGCTCTTATAAAAAAGAAATGGGCCATAGGTTTATTATTTGGGCTCGGTGAATTTATAAGGGATTTGGTTATTAAGAGATAACGACCGTTAGTCTTTATAATAAAAAGACTAACGGTGTTAGGGTTTTAAGGACTTATTGTGAATTTGGTTTAACATTAAGGCTCATTTGGGTATTTTGAGGGTTTTTGTCCTTTTTGAGTTGACCATTGTTGACTATTTGACCTTTTTGCTATCAAACTCCCGGCTCTTGTGCACTCTTTCTATTCTCGTGTTCGTGTTTGTCCGGTTTTTACCGTTTTCTTATGATTTTTGCAACATCCGTACCTATACATTCACAAACAACAAACAAGCAATATATAAGCATAATTTGCACAATTTTAATCATTTAAGGGCCATTTTTGGTATAAAAAGGATATGCGATTTCTCAAATATCAAAATTTCCCCTATAAAAAAAAAAAAACTTAAAAGTTTTTTTTGATTGTCGTGTTCTCAACGCAATGTTAGATGCTCTAAAACCAAATAACCTCAAAACTTCCCCAAACTAAATCTTTGAAAAGTAGCAAAGACTTTTGTGGGGAAAGTTTAAGAAATCACAAGCTTTAAAACACCCTATTTTCCCATTTTTCAAAACTTTTTCCATTTTTATGATTTTTTTAGAAACTAACTAGAATATTCCGACTTTCGTCATAACCGTTAGGGATCATAGAACAAGATGCATTTCAATCCGAGAATGCCCCAAAAAGGATAAATTCATCGCCCACGACTTTTCACTCGCTCCAAACCAAACTTAAAATGAAATCACCGCTAAATATCAGTTAAGATGCTAACACTACTCATATTTGTCGAACTTTGTAAAAACCTTATACTCCCGACAATTATTATATCTTAGGTGAATGTGCTATTTTGAATTTCAACCATAGATCAAATGTTTTGCAAAATTCTATGTTTCACACGTTCCACTCGAGAATAATGAATTTGAAGGCGAAGATCACATCCCATGTGCAACTTTCTCGCGCACAACTCTAAATAAGTTCCCAACCTTGCGGCTAGGTGACCAGGCTTTTGACACCCCACAGAGACTAGTATCGGGACTCACGGACCTTAGGTTTCAAAAAATCTCAGGTTTCCCGTATATACATAGCTTATTTACAAACTTAAAATGAAATAGTTAAAGTTTAAAAGCATATTTAAATTTAACAAAAAGAGATCTAAATTAATTCAAACTTAATATTAAACATAACATTTATGCAATTGTAACCCTCGACCTTTTAGAAGGCTGTAACATCGGTTGTGAGCCGACAAGATGCAGCAAACTTTTATCAGTCTCAGATTTTTATTCTTACTATGGGCTTTCTTTAGAAGGCTGTAACATCGGTTGTGAGCCGGCAAGATACATCAAACTTTTATCAGCCCACAGTTTATAATTATTCTTTATTATATTTTTTCATTTTACTTTATATAGAGAAGACTTCTTTTTGAAAAATTCAAGTATAAGTTTGAACTAAGACTAAATTTTTTGCTATATACTACTATACTACATAAAAACTGTTGATTTAAGTTTAATCTCAAAAAACAGCACGTATTATTAATCTGGTTAGAAGCTTATGGGAGAAAAAGCCAAAAATTACATACATGAGCTCTTAAGATTTCCAAATAATCCTTGTTTAGCATCCCACTCATACTTAACTCTATCATTTTTTTGTTCTTCGCGAATTTCCGCCGAACATCTTAGCCTAAAAGTTAAGGAACAAGCTAGAGCTCAACACGCTCGGTCGGGTCAAAATCTTATTCTACCCAGCAGGAAAGTCAAAATTGTGACAAAAACACTTATTTTATTTTTGAAAATTTTAAAATTTTTCATATTTTTGAAAATTTTGGTGGGAAAACGGGGTACGTGAGAACAACGGGCAAAAGTAGGTAAGATCATATCGAAGATATACTACCCCATACTAAAATTAAACATTGTCCTCAATGTTTCCTAGCCTAAGACTTAAAAACCCCATACTAGAACTCAAAAAGGTCGAATGCATAACTCAAGCCTGAAGAAAGTATTACAAAAATCTTTAGCCGTTTATTAAGTGTGCTAAAAGATAAATGTTAGTCGATAATAATCTTTAGGATATCGGATTTCCCCAAACTAATGGCAAGCAAAGGCTAGGAAGCTCGAGTGGACCGGGATAAAACACCGAACACGAGAGTCTTCAGAAAATTTTGGGTCAATCCTGCAAACAATCACAAGTACAAACAACAAGAATCGGAAGAGTACAAGCCTCCTCACATCACAATAGAAATAAGAAAGAAAATAGAAAATGGATAAGCATGGGGTGCCTCCCACGAAGCGCTTTGTTTTTGGTAACCGAGTCACATAGCTTGACTCGATCCCTGAATTCATTCGTCCTTAGGGAAAGTCTGGAGATCCGGGACAACCATTGTTGGTGTGTCTCCTCCGAAGTAATGCTTAAGTCGGTGGCAATTAACTTTGAAGTTTGATCCGTCGGCATGAGATAATTTTGCAGTGCCATATGGAAAAACTTCGGTTATAGTGAAAGGGCCGGACCATCGGGTTTTAAGCTTCCCCGAGAATATCTTTAGACGAGAGTTGAAAAGCAAGACTTGATCACCAACATTGAATATGCGGTTTTTGATTTTCGAGTCGTGAAGCTTCTTCGTCCTCTCCTTATAAATCAAAGAATTCTCGTATGCTTGATCACGAAGCTCATTAAGTTCATTAAGTTGCAGCTTCCGGTGATCTCGGGAAAGAGATTATGGGTGGTGTCATCAATAAGCAATTTCTCAAGATAGAATACGTCTCCATCTGAGTCATAATATCCTTCCTCAATATACGTAGGAACTTCGATAGCTAGAAAAGCATCGATCTCATTATTATCGCCAAACACTCATCTTCATCGGGAAAAGGTGTGTGAAGTAAAACTGGCTCATCAACGGTTGAATTTTCATCATCTTCTGAGTCATAATCATCTCTCTCAATTTCTGGCGGTATTAAGTCATCTGGATTGGGAAATATATCGATCTCTTCCCTATGAGAGTCACTATCCTGAACGGGAATAGGAAATATGGGAAGAGACTCGATGATCGTATTTGGACTAGCATGAAAATTTTCTAGCGACCGAGAAGATGAATTTCCGCATAGCAACTACATTCGACTAATATATTCCTCGTGCTCTCTAGCAATTCTTGAAGGAGATGTTATGATTTCACCGGCGAACTCATGGTGGAGAGGATCATTTCTAGGAGAGAAAACTATCAAAGTATCATGATTGAGAGGTGATTCAGGAATATAAGATTCAGCATCAAAATGATCATTCTTTGAAATAGAATCGAGGACTTCATTATGAATTGGATTAAACTTACTAGAAATGATTTCCTCGTCAAGATTAAAAAGAGGGTTCGAATAAGTTATAAAACTCATTTCGTGAGTAACCTCCTCATGACTTGACTTGTCATTACTAGAAGCAGCATCGTTGAAAAGAGGATTGGAAAACGTCGAAAAATTAATTGTTTGAGAATCGGGCACATTACATTCACATTCATCTCTCGGTAAAGGTAAGCAAACTAGGGAAGGTTCGTTGGTAAACCTTTCGGGATTAGGATCAAATGTAATCCTAGGTGAAAAATTTGTTGATGGATCACGGTTAAACAATAATTCAATTTCTCTATGTTCGGCTTCAACATCAACATCCTCATTTCCCGGTGGAAATGGGTCAAGAAGAGCGAGTTCATCGGCGAACTCCTCAAGAAGAGAATCGCTAGTCTCAAAAGATATGAGACTAGGACTAGAATCAGAAAGCGAAGTGGTATTGCCACTTGAAAAATGATTTGATTTCTTCAATCTTAAAACTTCTCCAAAACTATCCTCAATGAAATTAATCATTTTAATCGACTCTTTTGCATGCTTTTGAGGATGCTTATCGACATGAAAAATTAATCGTTCATCCTCGTCCCTTAAAATAAGCTCTCCTTCATACACATCAATTAAAGCACGGATGGTCCTTAAAAAGGATCTCCCAAGTATGAGAGGAACTCGAGGACCGACTTCAAAATCAATAACAACAAAATCAGTAGGAAAATGAAAACTCCCAACTTTGACAAAAACGTCTTCAGCGACTCCTTTAGGACGAGTAATGGATCGATCCGCTAATTCTAAAGTCATCCGAGTTGGTGTAAGTTCGGGTAAGGATAACTTTTTTCCAAATGGAAAGGGTCCATAAGATTAATGCTTCGCCAAGATCGCCAAGGCGTGAACATACTCCATTCCCCTGGGAATTGCATATCAAAGAAACTTGCCTGGGATCTCTAAGCTTTTGGAAGCTTTTTGAGGACATCGCCGAGCAATTCTCGTTCAACAACGGTATTTTAAGCAATTCAAGTAATCCTTTCCTTATTCATGACAAACTCCTTAATCTAGAGCAAAACTTTGCATCCTAAAAGTAAAGCAATTCCGTGAAACTAATATCGAAGCGCAAATCTTGAAAGATTTGGAAGATCTTCTCCATTTGATTCGAAGCTTTGTCACGGGACTTTTGATCATTACGTCGCGAAGGATATAGAATATTTAGCTTAGGTAAAGTCTTTAGAACATCGGGTTTCGGAATTGGAATAGGGTTAACCGGAGGTGGGATGTGAGCGATAGTTCCTTGGAAATTTGTTTGCTCTTTATCTGTTGTCTCCTCGGTTTCTCGTTCCACTACCTTTTTAAGAGAAGGATTAGTATGATTCAAGGGTCCCATCAAAAGCAACACCACTCGAGTAGGAACGCTTTTCATCTCACCCTATCGTTTTGAATAATATTAACGTCGAGAAGAGTTACCCGAAGTTGAGGCTTGGTTTTGAAAGAATCCACTTAACATATTTTGCAAGTTAGTTTGAAAAACATTTTTTTTATTCATCAAGATGACTTGTTGAGTCTTCATCGTGTTTTGAATTTCATTCTTAACTTCTCCTTTCAACGAGTTGATTTGATTTTGCATGTTTCTCCCATCATTTGATCATTAGTTCTCTTGTAACATTGAAAACTCATTGAAAACTTCTTGTTGAACTTGATTATAGGAACTTGAAAAAGGGTGTTTTGAAACCCTTAATTTTGAAAATTTGGCGCATGATTGTTTTGAGCTTGAAAACGGCTTGATTTCATGAAAATTATTACCCCGGATTAAAATTATTCCCCTTACCTTGAATTTTCTTATACCTAATTTGACCTTTGATTTGCACAGGAGCAAAACCCAGGTGTTGCATTTGTTACAAAACACGGTTAGGAGGGTTAACTTGATTGTAAGTACCCGTTGCTGCACAAACACTAGCTTGATTGTTATCGGTATGAGGACAATTGTACCAAGCATGAGGCCCACTACAAGTAACACATATTTCCTCAACCGCTTTAACTGGAGCGGGAGTGATAACTTTTTTAGAAACAATCTCAACTAAGGTCGAAAGTTGGTCCGTAAATTTATCAATTCTTTCATCCGTTTTACTAACACTTTTCCTAGAAGTCGTATTCATCCTAGAAACAAATCGGATTTATACGTAAACATAACAAACTTTTGATTTATCTCAATTATATTCAAACCTCTCTAGCGTTCTACTCAATAGAATTCCTCACCCCCGCGACATTAAGGAGTCTTGATCATTCTCGTTTAAACCGTTATAGAAAGTATCAACTTGAGTTAACTCCGTATATCCGAGGTGAGAGGAAATGCTCAAGCATTCCCTTAAGATAGATCCCATGCTTTCACTAAAAGTTTCCTCGAATTTTTGTGTAAAACGAGAAATTTCATTCTTTAAGTGAGTGGTTTTCGAAGGAGGGAAAAATTGATTCACAAATTTGGTTACGAGATCCTCCCAAGTCAAGATAGAATTAGGTGGTTCTTTCTCATACCACAATCTAGCGGCCCCCTCAAGTGAGTATGGAAACATCATCATTCGGCACATCCCTAAATCGTAAAGTTGAGGTAATCCTTTTGAAACTATTGATATGAGCGTGGGGATTTTCCCTCTCATATCCGTGAAACGGGTTAGCTTGAACTAGTTGTAACAAATTCGTTTTAATCTCAAAATGATCCGCATTAATCTCCGGTAAAAACGTACTTCTCCATAGAATACCCTCTGTGGTGCAGGATAGCCTTTCATGTACGTTCCGCCATTGGTGCAACTTCAACGATAGTACGAAGCTCGGGTTCGACTACGTTTGGAGCACGTCCTCTATTTCGACGTCTCGGAATGGTTACGTTCGAATTATTTGGAAAATTGGAATTTCTAGTGCGCATGCACTAAACAAAACAAACGAGAAGAGAAAAATAATATATACAAAACTATTTTTGTTTCACCGAATAATCAACAAACTTAGGGTAACTCCCTTAAGTAAAATAAATTTTACAAAAGAGGTGCGCCTTTTTCGTAAGTGACACAAACGGTAAATTTTTGAATCTTAAGTTCGGGAACTTATTGATGGATAATACTTCAGTTGAAAGTATTATATGTTGGTGTTCTTTTACCAACTTGGTAAAATTTTTATTTCTTATATTCACAAATTCACAAGAAAACTCAAAAAATCCGGAAGAGCAAATATTTTTGTATTTATTTAACTTCTACATATACTAAAAAGAAAAGAAAAATATTTTTTTACTTTTTATATATATATTTTTTGATTTTTTCAAAAGCGTAACTTTCGAAGACGAAAGGTTCTTCAAACCACGATCGTCAAACTGCAAACGAAGGAATCTTAATCACAAATCCCCGGCAGCGGCGCCAAAAACTTGATACGTCTCAAGTATATACGTAATAATATCCAAAGTATAGAGAAATTTACAAAAAATCCTTGAGGAGAAAGATTTAAAGTAAAAATCTACACAAAAATATCACACGTTTAACCGGTAAGTGATTACACCAGGGGTTTCGTTTTCACCTAAGGACCTTATGAAATTGAGACCTCGCTTGTTATTTGGACAATGACTTGAATTGGTTCGAAGATGATTGTTTTCTAAAATCCTAATAGAGAGCAAATAAAAGCACAATTAAAACTAACTACGAAAAACGTTAACGGGATTAAGAAAACGTGACAAATAAGCAATTGAACTAAATTAATCCCTAAATGATTATCTAAACTTTTTCTAATCCTAAATGACTATTTAAAAAGAAAATGCTAAGGAAATTCTAAAACGAGAACACTTAAAGCTTAAAAACGAAGAAAACGAGAACGGGGATCGAATCCCGTTCTTTAAAAAGTGAACTTTCAAAATATTAACCCTACGGAAGTAAATTTCAACCTAAGCCTAGAATATGATAAAAGAAAATTTTATAAAAAAGAAAATTATTTTTTTGATTATTTTTCTATTTTTTATGATTTTTTAAAGTTTTTAACAAAATTAATTCACGAAAAATATAAAACTTTAAGCTAAAAATCCTAAAAAATTTCTAAAAATAGCTTATGATAAGCAGGATGCAGGAAAAATAAGAAATCCTAAAGTGCTAGACTAAATAAGCCGGGAAAAATCAAATAAGCAATCGAATTGCTTATTTATACTAAACTTCAAAAAAGGGTTAAAAGATTATTAAATGCACCTTGAGACGTAAAAGTCCCAAGGGCGCAGTGGTGAGGGGTGTGTGTGTTGAGTGCTATAAAAGGGAGAGACTAGGTTGAGGTCGGGGGTTCGAGTCTTGCTCACCCCCGACTTCCTTGGTTTCCCCTTTTTTTGCAAAAACCTAAAAAGCAAAGTTGTAAAACAGCTTATAATAAGCTATTTTTGTGAAAACAACTTTTTTCTAAATCACTAATAAGCTAGTTAACAGCTTAAAATTAAGACAGAAACACTTAACCATTTTTTTTACTTTTAACAAAACTAAATAAGCTATAAAACTAAGATAAGCTAAACTCTAAACTAAATAAGCTATCACTAACTTAAATCTAACCTAATAAGCTAAACTAGACTAGAAATAAGCAAATTGGATAAGCCATAAGCTGAAAAATCAAATAAGCACTTATACTAAACAGACAGATAATAAACTTTGAGCTTATTTTAAGGTAAGCTAATGGAACCTTATGGTAATCTAACTTATACCTACTTAAAGCCTGGACTATAAGCTACTTGAAACAATAAACAAAAAGCATTTTGAAAATCAAATAAGCACTGAAAAAGCACAATGAAAAAGCTACTTATGCTATTTTTGATGTTTTTGGTTTTTCTATGAAAAGCTAAAATAAGCTGAATCCTGGACTAAATAAGCTAAAAACAACTTAATATTAACCTAATAAGCTAGTTAAGACAGAAACTAAACAAAAACTTAATGCAATAAGCTAAAAATCATGAATAAGCACTTTGATAAAACTGATAACCAAACATGCCTTAAGGGCACTTTTGAGCTTAATTCCAAATAAGCAAATGGATCCTTATGGTTGTAAGCCCTACACCTACTTAAACAATGACCAAAAAGCTACTTGAAACATGTCTTAAAAACTAATTTAAAAAGCTAATGGACAAATAAAAATCTATTTGAAAACAGCTTATTACACTTAGTATGCTGAGTTTATTTTTGGTGTTTCAAAAGACAAAATGCAATTTTTAAAGCTAAAATAGATGATCAATTAAGCTAGATTTTGCTAAATAAGCTAAAACAGATTTAACTATGACCTAAAATCTACTAGTGTCCAAAATTTAAAAAGCTAAAAACTATTTTAACTTGCTGAAATTTTAGATTGAAAAAGGACTTTCGTCTTTTTAAGCTACTGATGCAGTTTGCAATGAAATGACCAAATTCTAAATTTATCAATTGCAGACCAAAGGACTAAGTTACTACACCTTTAAAACACCTATCTAAGAGCAAGCTAATTAAAACTAACAACTAGAACAGACTTTAGCCTAAAATTATAAAGGAACTAATTAAAACTAGCAAATTTAAACTAGTAACTCACAAACTTAAAGAAAACTAGATTAAGCCTATTTAAACTTATTAAACCTACTCTTATAAACCTAGATATGAGATTTAAAATGAAACTAAAGGATCAGATGGCCTTAAACAATACTAACTTTGAATTAGTACTGCTTGACCCAAACAATCCTTTATTTTCCTCAAATCCATACTTAGCTTATAAAAAATGAGATTTAATGAACAAATATAAAATACCAGATATTAATAAGCCTTTAACAATCCTAATGAACAGATTTAAGCAAACACTTAAGCTAAAATAATAAGCTATAACACTATGATAATATTTTTGGTTTTTTCACTGATTTTAAGACAGAATATAAAAAACTAAGATTTAATACTAATTATTAAGCATTATAAGCATATGACAACTAAAATAAGCATAAGTAAGTTAAACTAACAAAAATAAGCAGATAAATAAGCAGAATAAGCAATTATAAGCTGAAATGCAATTTTAAGCTACTAAATGTGAAGAGAGAACTTACAACTTCCTTTGAACAAAACAAGGCTTATAAATGCTTTTTTGAGCTATCAACAAGCTCATAAGCTGGTGAGGTCCTGGAAGCCCTTCCATTACTGGCTTCCCTTCCTTAATAAGTTGTGGTAATTTTGAGGTGGATTTAAGTGTCAATAAGCTTAGTTAAGCTTTTGAGAGCTTAACTAAGTGAATACTAGCTTGAGTGGTGAATTAAGAGCTTATTAAGAACTGTTTGATTAATTAAGAGCTTATTAAACCAAATTGCTTATAAAACATAAATTGAACATTAAAATGAAAACATACTTTTATTAATTAAAGAGTACTGATTACAAGCTTGAAAAAGAAATTACATTCACTGAATTAAGACATTACTATAAGCTAAATTGCAAAAATTACAAATTATTTAAAAACTATACTAAGCTATATTAATACTACTCCTAGATGATTAAACTGTGAGTGAAAGGCTCCTTTTTATAGGCCAAGAGTGAAACTTCCAGGCCCTTAGACGCTCCCCTTACTTCTAATCTCAACCCTTAATTCATGATTTGCCCTCCACCTCATTGATCATAGCCTTCCAAAGCCTTACACGTCCCATTAGCCAATGATTGGCCTTGGGATTGCCAACCTGGCAATCTAAATTCATCATTGCTTGCATCATAATCATCTAGAAGGGTTAATTGTACTTAAACAAGGGTTAATTTTGGTGTTGGGTAATTTAAGGAAGGAAGGTGAATAGTGAAAACGGGTTTTCTCGCCTTCTTTTCTTTTCTTATTTGTTGTTTGACCGAGACTAATAGGGGTTGACTAGGCCTGGGTTTATAAAAAGGAATTTGGGCCGGTTTAAAGGGATTTAAGGGATTTGTTATAAAGAGATAACGACCGTTAGTCTTTATAATAAAAAGACTAACGGTGTTAGGATTTTAAGGACTTATTGTGAATTTGATTTAACATTAAGGCTCATTTGGGTATTTTGAGGGTTTTGGCATTTTGTGGTTTGACCAAGGGTTGAATTTTGATGATCTTTGCTAGAAAACTCCCGGCTCTTGTGCACTCTTTCCATTCCCGTGTCCGTGTTTGTCCGGTTTTGACCATTTTTTTGTGTTTTTTGCAATATCCGTACCTACACACTAAAAAACAACAAAATACACAAATACAAGCATATTTTTGCACATTTTGATCATTTAAGGGCTATTTTTAGTATTAAAAGGATATGTGATTTCTCACATATCAACGAGAATTTAAAAAGAATTAGAATGAGAAACTCCCCTGATATTTGTTCGGTAGATTCTCCAAGTTGTGTTTATGAGCAAGATGTTAAGTTGTAAAACAGCTTATAATAAGCTATTTTTGTGAAAACAACTTTTTTCTAAATCACTAATAAGCTAGTTAACAGCTTAAAATTAAGACAGAAACACTTAACCATTTTTTTTACTTTTAACAAAACTAAATAAGCTATAAAACTAAGATAAGCTAAACTCTAAACTAAATAAGCTATCACTAACTTAAATCTAACCTAATAAGCTAAACTAGACTAGAAATAAGCAAATTGGATAAGCCATAAGCTGAAAAATCAAATAAGCACTTATACTAAACTGCATACTAAACAGACAGATAGCAAACTTTGAGCTTATTTTAAGATAAGCTAATGGAACCTTATGGTAATCTAACTTATACCTACTTAAAGCCTGGCCTATAAGCTACTTGAAACAATAAACAAAAAGCATTTTGAAAATCAAATAAGCACTGAAAAAGCACAATGAAAAAGCTACTTATGTTGTTTTTGATGTTTTTGGTTTTTCTATGAAAAGCTAAAATAAGCTGAATCCTGGACTAAATAAGCTAAAAACAACTTAATATTAACCTAATAAGCTAGTTAAGACAGAAACTAAACAAAAACTTAATGCAATAAGCTAAAAATCATGAATAAGCACTTTGATAAAACTGATAACCAAACAGGCCTTAAGGGCACTTTTGAGCTTAATTCCAAATAAGCAAATGGATCCTTATGGTTATAAGCCCTACACCTACTTAAACAATGGCCAAAAAGCTACTTGAAACAGGTCTTAAAAACTAATTTGAAAAGCTAATGGACAAAGAAAAAGCTATTTGAAAACAACTTATTACACTTAGTATGCTGAGTTTATTTTTGGTGTTTCAAAAGACAAAATGCAATTTTCAAAGCTAAAACAGATGCTCAATTAAGCTAGATTTTGCTAAATAAGCTAAAAACAGATTTAACTATGACCTAAAATCTACTAGTGTCCAAAATTTAAAAAGCTAAAAACTATTTTAACTTGCTGAAATTTTAGATTGAAAAATGACTTTTGTCTTTTTAAGCTATTGATGCAGTTTGCAATGAAATGACTAAATTCTAAATTTATCAATTGCAGACCAAAGGACTCAGTTACTACACCTTTAAAACACCTATCTAAGAGCAAGCTAATTAAAACTAACAACTAGAACATACTTTAGCCTAAAATTATAAAGGAACTAATTAAAACTAGCAGATTTAAACTAGTAACTTACAAACTTAAAGAAAACTAGATTAATACTATTTAAACTTATTAAACCTACTCTTATAAACCTAGATATGAGATTTAAAATGAAACTAAAGGATCAAATGGCCTTAAACAGTACTAACTTTGAATTAGTACTGCTTGACCCAAACACTCCTTTATTTTCCTCAAATCCATACTTAGCTTATAAAAAATAAGATTTAATGAACAAATGTTAAATACTAGATATTAATAAGCCTTTAACAATCCTAATGAACATATTTAAGCAAACACTTAAGCTAAAATAATAAGCTATAACACTATGCTAATATTTTTGGTTTTTTCACTAATTTTAAGATGGAATATAGAAAACTAAGATTTAATACTAATTATTAAGCATTATGAGCATAAGACAACTACAATAAGCATAAGTAGCTAAACTAATAGAAATAAGCAGACAAATAAACAGAATAAGCAATTATAAGCTTAAATGCAATTTTAAGCTACTAAATGTAAAGAGAGAACTTACAACTGCCTTTGCATAAAACAAGGCTTATAAATGCTCTTTTAAGCTATCAACAAGCTCCAGCTTATCCTAGGATAAGCTGGTGAGGTCCTGGAAGCCCTTCCATTACTGGCTTCCCTTCCATAATAAGCTGTGGTATTTTTGAGCTGGATTTAAGTAACAATAAGCTTAGTTAAGCTTTTGAGAGCTTAACTAAGTAAATACTAGCTTGAGTGGTAAATTAAGAGCTTATTGAGAACTATTTGATTAATTAAGAGCTTATTAAACCAAATTTCTTATAAAACATAAATTGAACATTAAAATGAAAATTTGTGAGTGAGAGAAGCCTCCTATTTATAGCAGGAGAAGATGCTTCTAGGTCTTCTTCACACGCTCCTCTTAGATTTGATCTCTGCCCTTGAATCTTTTCAATCATTGGATACCCTGTCTTAGCCGTTACATCAAAGATGTGATCACACGGATTGCCAGCGTGACATTCCTTCTGTCAGAGCCTTGTGCTTCCTTTAGCTTGTTTTTAGTGTAAATTTACCATCAAGGTGTGTTTCTTTTGAGACCTGCGTGTAATTCTTTGACAGAGCTAGCCAATCAAAGACGTTTGATGACGTTTTTGCTTGATGAGATGGCACTTAGTACTTGGAATCTCTTTTAGCTACGTTGAATTGAGAAGGTGTGGGTTAATTCGGGTTTAATTTGAGCTAGGTAAAGTGGGGGAGACGGTGAACAGTGAAAACTATTTTTCCCGCCCCCTAAATGTTATACATTTTGCGTTTGACTCGGGGAATGGGTGGTTGACCTGGGCTCGGGTATAAAAAAGGAAATGGGCCACATGTTTATTATTTGGGCTCGGTGAAAAGGATTTAAGGGATTTGTTATAAAGAGATAACGATCGTTAATAAAGGACTAACGGTGTTATCAATTTAGGGCTTTTTGTGAAATTGGTTTTAACATTAAGGCTCATTTAGGTATTTTGATGGTTTTGTCTTTTTGTAGGTTGACCAATGGTTGATTATTTGACCTTTTTGCTATCAAACTCCCGGCTCTTGTGCACTCTTTCCATTCTCGTGTTCGTATTTGTCCAGTTTTGACCGTTTTCTTGTGATTTTTGCAATATCCGTACCTACACATTCACAAACAACAAAACAAGCAATATACAAGCATAATTTGCACAATTTGTTCATTTTAGGGCCATTTTTTGTATAAAAAGGATATGTGATTTCTCACATATCAGTTGTCGTTTTTTACGGTTTCGGATTGAGCGGGTCGGCATGGTTTGTCGGTTTCACATATTTTTTGGACATCCCTATCCATAAAGCTTAACTTCACATAAATCACATAATCATTTTGAACAACCGAAAAACATTACTTACTAAAATATTTATTATTACAATTGTATAATGAAAAACATTGACATTAATTAAGAGTTCAAATATGCAACATAAAATTCATGATATCCATAAATTTATTGTGACAAAAAGCGTAATAAATTAAAAAAAACATAGTTCATCGACAATTTTTATTTCAGGGTACTCATCACAACACACAAGCACCCTCCTAGTACTATATATAAAGGGTACATCTCGTTTTCTTGAATTTTTAAATTAAAAAAAAAGCTAAATGCCTATTCTACCCCCTTAATATACTCCTTAATACTAATTAAAAATGAAAAGCACTTATAAACACACGATTTGAATATGTGATTTGCCTCCTCTAATTAAAAATAAGGATGGCAAAAAAAACTCGAATCCAACGGGGAAACTCGAAACCCGAAGTATTTGGGGTGGAGACGGGGCATGCTTATCGGGTTACGGGGCGGGTTTCGGGGCATTAACGGGGATTTTTATCGGGTTCGGGGCGGGGACGGGGCACAACATCCCCGCCCTGCCACGCTCCGAAACTATATATACATATAGATCTATTGTATTCATATATTGTTATGTTAGTATTTTCGTAATAAAAACCAATATTATCAATTTTTTTATAGTTTTGCATCTTTGCAAGATTGCAAGTTGTGATTGAAAAAACTTCTTTTGTGTCATATTTTTAAAAGAAATTTTGATTATTAAATGTGGTTGATAATTATTTATGTTTAATTTGTTGAAAACTTATAAATACTACTAATTAATACACATCGGAAACAACTATTTTTTTTTGAACGGCAAAGATGGAATATATATATAAAAAAAGAGACTAGCAAGACGCTAGAAACTTAAAGTACAATAGAGTCAACAAAGAGAAATACATAACATCAAAAAAAAAAAAA
>BQNB010124442.1:0-19936 GCA_026074375.1 Tanacetum coccineum
TGTGGTGTCAAATGTGTTGGTATGTTAAAGGGGAGGTCACAGGTGCGACCCCTATGACCTCTCTTTTTTACACAACATTTTTTTTGGTTTTCTTTTTTTAAAAAACTGATAACTAAGCTAAACTAACAAACTTTAAAAAAACAAACTTTTTTCAAAACTTAAAAATAAGCTAGAAATAAGCTAATGGTAATGACAGGTTTGATTTTTTACACTAAGTGACCAAAGCTTAAACTGTTAGGCTTTTATAGACTTAATAAGCAAATGGAAAAGTAAATAACTACAAACAGATAAAGATTTAGACTCAATAAGCACTTAAGACAAAGAAATAAGCAAAGATAAGTAATTGAAAAACAACAAATTGCATAAAGACAGCAGACTCTAAGGACAGCTTAAGGACTTTTTACTAAATTTAAGCTAAGTTATTTAACAAATAAGCACTAAGTAAAGGCTAGAAACTAAAAACAAATAAAGACTTAGACTCAATAAGCACTTAAGACAAAGAAATAAGCAAAAATAAGCAGTTGAGAAGCATCAAATGACATAAAGACAACAGACTTTAAGGACAGTCTTAAAAGGATTTTTACAAACTTTGAGCTAAAATTTAAAGGCTATTAAGCAATAAGTAAAAAACTAAAAGGCAAAAAACATGAAGCATTAAACTCAAATGACACAAATAAGCAGGATTTAAGAAGATTACCTAAAGGGATAAGCTAAAAAGGGCAGCTTAAAATGACAGACATACTACTACGTTTTTAGGACTTTTTAGATGAATTGCCTACTTGCAGCAAGATTTCAAGACTCAAAATTAATTTTGACACAATAGAAACTCAAAACAAATTAAGCTACTACTACAATGAGCTAAGTTTAATCAAAATTTAACAAAGTTAAGCTAGGATAAGGCCTAATAAGATCTGCATATTAAGCCATTAAGAGCAAACCTAACTACTTGACTGAATTTGACTAAAAATACTTAAAAGACTATTTGAACAACTAAGAACTCAAAACAGATACATATTGGTACATAAGAAACTTGTTTAGCTTACAAATACCATACCTCTAATAGGATTTTAAGAACTTCCAAAAATAAGCTGAATGAAACCTAAATGAACTAGAAGATTTAAACAATGGATAAAATAAACATCTAAACTTAATAAAACTTATTTTAAGCTTTCAAAAACTAACATTTAGCCTAAATTAAGGCTTATGAAACTGACTTAATGACCCAAAGACAGAATTTACCTCATTTGACCCATTTTACATCCTTGTCCCAAACACCCCTTTAAACTTTGAAAATGCATTTTAAAACTAAGACAAGCTTATATAAGCTGAGATTTTTAAAAACAGATGATGAACAATGGATATCAAGCACAAATAAGCAACAAGAACACAGAGTTAAGCACTAGAAAGAAGCTAATAAGAATAAGCATTATGAAAAGCTAAAACTAACAGTTTTATATGAAAACATATTAGACATCAATAATAAGCACTAAATAAGCAATAATAAGCAAAAAATAAGCAGCTCAAATAAGCAAACAGTAAAATAAGCTAAAAAGTGACAAAGAGGACTTACAAATCCCTTTGCTCAAACAAGGGCATATAAATAAAAAAAAAAACAAGGGTCACAAACGCTTATCTACAAAAAAGCTCTAGGCTTATCTTTTTGATAAGTGCGTTAGTCAATATGCCCCAGCCTTGTCTGGCTTATCATCCTTTAACATTAAGCTGAGGTCTTTTGGGAGAGTTTTGATGAATGGACCGTAAAAACTAAGTTATTAAACAGTTAAAAAGCTTATGAAATGACTTGTAACTGAATTAAGCTTAAAATTGCATTAAGTAAAAAACAAAATATATATTGAATTACATAGTAATTTCGATAAGCATTAACGGTACATTGCTTTTGAAAAAGTAAAATACATAAAAGTAAATAAACAATAAAAATAAGCTGAAAATAGAAGTACACTACTCCTAAATCATAACATTTCACTAGACCCCCTTTACATAATGTAAACCTAATCTATTTTTAGAAGGAAACATAAGGGGGATGTTTGGGTGTGCTTTCGGTGTTTGTTATGTGAGGAGCTACAAGTACTTTCTATCTCGTTCCATTCATTCACTCTTATTCTCTAAGTAAAATCTCTTTAGCCCATTGATTTGATTTAAAGTCCATAACCAATTAATTGGCCTAGGATTGCCAATGTGGTTGTCATTTCGTGGGTCATGTTCTAGCTGAAGTAAGGAAGCCAAGGAAGAAAGGTTAAACCATTTTAGAAGCCAAGGTTAAGAAGAAAAGGATTATTGAGTAATATCTTAAGTTTTCGAGTTGTTTTGCTCATTTCGACCCAATATAAGCTCTAGTAAGTCTTCAATTTATTTTATAAGTTCTTCTCATGTTTTAAGACCATGTTTAAGCTTTGTTATATCCATGTAAACTCTTGTTTAAAGCCTTGAACCACAAACCCATGCATTTTGGTTTTCCTAAACCAAGCGTGCCCATTTTGATCTTTCTAGTTCACAAGCTCTTTCTATAAGCTTTAAGCTCGTAAACTTAACTTGTTTTAGCTTATTATAATAAGCCATAAGCTACAAAACTCTTTTGGATTTCAAAAAGATCCATATTATGGTTTTTGGACTTAATTCGCAAATGTTTTCATGCAAAGGGGTATATATTGTAAATTCTTCAAACATATAACTAGAGGGGCTAAAAATGTAATTTTCCTAAAGTTATAACTCTAAGGGGTTGTTTTTCCATTCTTTAAAGTTAAGGGTTTAAAGATTTTAAAAGTTATATTAAAAGGATTAACTTTGTATATATATAAACCAAGGGTATATATTGTCATTTTACATTCTTAAAGGTATAAAATGTAATATTTTTATATTAATTATAAAAATATATTTAAATATTATAAGACTCGATTTTATTAAAACCCGACACATTTGTCGTTATCATTCATCGATCGAAACGCTATAAAACAATTATGTTATAAATATAACATAATTTATCATCCACTAGCTTTTGAAGAAACTTAAAATGATAAAATCTTATCATTTAATCTATAACATATCACGTTACTAGGGAGTTTCATGTGAGGGGTTTCATTTGGGTAGACGTTTTGACGAGTTGCTGGATTTACGATTTAAAGTGTCCTAGCTCCTCAAACGTTTACTACATGACCTCTGGATTATGATAGCCCGAACAGTGATACGATATTTTCACAAGTTATCAAACCAAAAACCGTTAAACTTTATGAAATAAAGTTTGTAATATCAACAATCAAACTAAGACTTGACATATTACCCCAGGTTGCGTGACGAGGCTGTTTACTCTCATTTGAATTAAATTTCAAATCAATCAACTACCTTGATAAGGTGAGTTCATAGTCCCACCTTTACATGTTTTCTAAATCCCGTGGGGAGATACATGCTATAAACCATGAATACAAGTGTTTTACAACTGTATACTATCCTGATATATTATTGCCTAAGTTTGCTTTCACTGCCAATATTTCTTAATCATGAACCATTAGTCACTTGCGAGTGAACGTGAATATTGTGGATAGATCTATTGGGGGTGACGACTCCCGTTGGTGTACCCGTACATGGGGTAACCAAACGCACTATATTTGAGAACAAAGGATAACTTTGGCAAGTTACCTTTCCTTAAGGACAGTTGTTCCTTCAAGTCGTTAAATTGACTTCGGATGTTAATGTTTGGTTGCATGAGCTTAGGGCAATAATACTGTTTTCCATGATAATTGTATTCGTTGCAATTATTACCACTTATGATGACTTGTATTCAAACATTTCATTACAAACACTGTGAATTTCACTCAACCGTTGTGTTGACCATTTTAGCATGTTTATCTCAGGTAATTGAGCAATCTATGGCACGGAGTGGCATTGGACATGAGGACGTCCAAACCTGTTATCATTCAACTTTATGTTTTGAAATGTATTTTGGGACCTCTTTTGTAAAAACTCTGATGAATAATGAATGATAACTTATCTTTCAAAAACGTCTCTTTTGAGTCATTTTCTATTATTGTAACTATGATTCATGAAGTAATACCCCAGATTAGCTTCCGCTGTTATATGTGAAATATGGGGGTGTTACAAGACACCTTGCGGATTGTTTTCCAAAACTGTTGTAAGTACACAGCTGTAACATCAGTAGTTGCAGTAAGAGCATAACTCAACGGATGATCAAGCAAGATTTGTCCAACAATTTTGCATTCAGGTGAGCATGGAATACTTTGTAGCACAACATAATTGTTGCATCTCCTGATGCCTTGAAATTGGGGACAAGTTAAGCAGCTAGAATGACTTGTTGAGCCATGTGGAATACTATATGATGACATGAAGTGATTAGTGAAATGAGATAAAATTTATGTAATACACATTTATATAACATGTTTGTCTCTTTCCACTCTGTATGTTTTTATATGCTGTGGCAATTCTTTTTGAGCATATTCTGATCATTTTCTTTCTCATGTGCCAATTCTTGCTTTTTCAGGCACATGCCATACGGTTTATTCGTCTTTTTCTTTTGATCTCATTTTTGTATGCTCTGGCATTTCTTTGTCGAGCATACTTAGATTTGCTTTTTCGCATATGGATTTTATCTCTCTTTCTATTTTTGAATTTTCTCACCAAAAAGCATTTGTGAAATGATACTCTTTCAAGAATAATAAAGATATACTCTGATTTTGAAACTACCAATTTGGAAAAAACACAAGTTGTGACAACCATTGATGTTTAAGAAATCCAAGAGTATAAATTTATATTCTAAAATTTTTTTTCAGTAAAAGAGTACCATTTTTAGACACAATAAGTTTAGCTTTTGGATAGAAAGTTGAGATAAATTTTCCTAAATCACAAGTTTTCCAAAGATTTTAAAAAATATGATTATACAACCAAACTAATGTAGCAACAATTGTATGGTCACTAAGTCACTCACTCCTCATTCTGTTCAGTGCAGAAAACGGCCGAAACCGAACATGACTTAGACCATTTACCCAACTTAGTACAATAGATAGTCATAAACCACTTTGAACTATTTTTTTAAACAATCTTTTCAAAACTTTGAAATTTGCTTTTGTTGAGACATGAGAATCTATGATCACAGACAGTTGAATCACCATGTTTATTTATTTTTCTCAAATCATTGATCACTGTACGAAAATTTTAGCTATGCAAAACATATTCTTATATACGATAATTGGATGGTCAATAGATTGCTCAATCCTCATCCTGTTAATTTTAGGAAACGGTCGTAACCGAACACAATCTTCACCATTTAACCCATTTATCAATATAAAAACATGATTTTATACCTAAATTTATCATTGGTTTTTGTAAAATGTCATTTTGTTTAACGATTAAGCCCATTTGAGTATTCGTTAAGAAGTTCAGCCCATTAAGGTTGTTTTCTGAAACCCAAACTAAAAGCCCAGTTTTGTCTTTATGAAACCCATTTATTAGCCAAAATATGTCATTTACAAAACCTATCAATTTTAGCCCAATATTGTTTACGAAACCATTTTAATAAGACCATACGAAACCAAAACCTTAAACCATTACTTTCGTAAACATAATTATCAAAGAAAAATGATAAACTGGAAGATTTGTATTCATTTTCAGCTTATTTTATCATTTATTTACAACTTAAGACTTGTTCTTATGTCTGAAAGCAATATTTCAAGTATACGAAACCTTTCAAGGTTACGAAACCTCATGATCTTAGTCCATAAATGATATTTCCCTTAATCAATCAATTCCAATCATGTTCTATGATACTTATCAATGTTTTGCCTCAATCAATTTCACTATCCAAACACTTTCATTTTTACGAAACCCTAGATCTATACGAAACCTATGTTAACAATTGATAATAGCAATTAATCCCAAAGCCAATCAAAATAGATCATGTTTCTTACATTTTTCTATCACCGAGAACTGACAAAACGATTTGGATCGTTGTTTTCTAAGTTACGAAAGCTCAAACTTTTGCAAAGGATTTACGAAACCTTGTTATTGTGTGTGTACGAAAGTGAGAGGTTACGTATGAATCATGTTCCTTTTATACTTCTGAAAGTAACTTTGCATTTTTGACATTTTTAGTCCCTCAAGTTGCTTTCGTAAACTTTATTAGTCCATACGAAACAATCTTTTGGTTTTGACATTTTTAGTCCATTTTCTTTCTTTCGTAAACAATAATAACCCGTATGAAACTATCTTTTGCATTTATCACTTTCAGTCCTTATTGTTACTTTCGTAAGCTTTTAATATCTAAAAAATTTCATAACTCCCCCTTGGAGTTAGACCTTTTTCACAACAATTGTTTTTGAATTATTTTGCAGTTAAGTTTTCGTTGTTTCTTTAAAAAATTTATAACTCCCCCTTGAACAAATATCCATTAGAATTTCTTTCCTTTTAATAAAATTTTGTTCAATAAGAAGTTATTTTTGCTTTTGAGAACTCATTTTTATTTTCTGATGATGAAGTAACTGAAAAATTTATAACTCCCCCTCAATAAGATATCTAATTAAAGAACTTATTAAGAGACAGTTAATTTTGCAGTTTTGAACACCTTTTGAGAAGTTTTTAAAAATCAAGAATTTTATAACACCTCGTTGAATAAATATCTAATTAAAGACCTTATTAAAGAGATTGTTACTTTTTACTGTTTTTCCACACTTGAAATTTCCAAAATTGATGATTTTTAAAAGATGTTTTTGAAGAAATTGTCTTTTTGTGAATGGATTATGATTACAAAAACATATATTTTAGCAGTAAAAGTTCATTTTATGATTTACTCCCCCCCAGTTCATGATACATTTTAGCATTTAAAGAACCTCTTTTTATGAAAACAATATCATGAAACTGATTAAAACGGAGAAGATATGTGTTTGCATCATTTAAATTATATTTTTATGTTTTTGTATTTTTCAATTTGTATTTGTTTTCTTTATTTTTGAAAAAGAAACAAAATATTTTTGTTGTTTTTGAATTTTTGAATTTTTATTTTGTTTTTCATTTTTAAAAAAGAAACAAAATATTTTTGTTGTTTTTGAATTTTTGAATTTTATTTTGTTTTTGAAATGTATTTACAAGAGTTTTTGATGTATGATCTTTCACTCAAGAAGATAACTTTGCGAGAACGTTTTCCATCCAAAACCAACTCTGTTGGAGAGTCAATATAACATGCGACATACCAATTTTGTATTTTGTTTTTGAAATGTATTTACAAGAGTTTTTGATGTATGATCTTTCACTCAAGAAGATAACTTTGCGAGACGTTCCAACTCTGTTGGAGTCATACATCGCATACCAATCCTGTGAACTAAATACTCAAACCTTTCTCTTGGAAGGGCTTTAGTAAATAGATCAACAAGTTGATATTCCGTCCCGACAAAGTAAAGTTCAATAGTACCTCGTTCAACATGCTCCTTGATAAATTGATAACGGATGTTAATGTGTTTTGTACGTGAATGTTGTACCGGATTGCATGAAATGGCAATTGCACTTTTTGAGTCACAGTACATTGGAATCTTGTTGTACCGAAATACATAATCTAGCAGTTGCATCCTCATCCAAATGACTTGAGCGCAACATGAAAATAAAGATACGTACTCAGCTTTCGCAGTTGACATTGCTGTACAATTCTGCTTTTTTGACGACCAGCTGACTAGCTTGTCTCCTAGAAACTAAAGTCCTCCAGATGTGCTTTTACAATCATCAAGGCACCCTGCTAGATTTGCATCTGAATACGCAATTAGCTTAAATCCAGAATCCTTCGAGTATCACAATCCCTTGTTAATGGATTGTCGGAGGACTGAAAGATCCTTTTTACCTCTTTGAGTTGTTTTTCAGTCGGGTGTGCCTGATAACGTGCACATACAAATGTTGCAAATGCAATATCTGGTTGACTTACAGTGAGATACATGAGTCCTCCAATCATACTATGATTTTTAGTTTGATCAGTTGGAGTACCTTGTAAATCTGCATCGATTTTGGCAGTAGCCATTGGTGTCGTAACAGTATCACATTTTTCCATTTCGTGTTTCCTAAGAAGCTTCATAGTGTATTGTGATTGGTTTATGAAGATTCTACGGGGGGGATTGATGAATCTGAAGTCCAAAAAAGAACTTCATCTCACCCATCATTGACATTTTAAAATTATCTTTCATAAGTTTTGAAAATCTGTTTGAGAAAACTGGATTTGTGGAACCAAAAATAATGTCATCGACATTTATTTAAACTAATAAAATGACATCCTCGTGTCTTCGTGTAAATAGTGTTGGATCAACAATACCTTTTGTGAAATGGTGTTCAATCAAGAAGGAAGAAAGCTTGTCATACCATGCTCGAGGTGCTTGTTTGAGACCGTATAGAGCTTTCTTAAGACGATAAACGTGGTTCGGAAAGTTTGGATCTAGGAATCCGTCGGGCTGACTTACAAAAACTTAATCTTTTAATGGACCGTTCAGGAATGCAGTCTTTATATCCATCTGGTATATTGTAAAGCTCTTGTGAGCCACGTAAGCCACGAACATGTGAACAACTTTTAGTCGTGCGACTGGAGCAAATGACTCCTAAAAATCTATTCCTTCTTGTTGACTATAACTCTTTGCAACGAGACGTGATTTGTTCCTAATAACTATGTTTTCAGCATCCGTCTTGTTTTTCCAAAGCCATTTTACCTTGATTGCATGTCTGCCTTCAGGTAATGAAACAAGTTCCCACACTTCTAGTCGTTTGAACTGATTAAGTTCATCTTGAATTGATTTGATCCAGCTATGATCAAGCATAGCTTCTTTGATGTTTTTAGGTTCAGTAAGACTCACTGTGAATGCATACATACACAACTATGCATCAGTTCGAAGTTTATTTCTTGTTTGAACTGGCTTTGAAGGGTTACCAATCACTTGTTCAATTGGATGATTCTTAGTCCACTTATTAGTGTAGCGATGTTTTTGATGGAACTCATACATATTTGACAGGTCCTGATAGTTTGAAGATGACTCAGCTTCTTTAAACTTAGGATTTTTAAAAGAATGCATAATAGTATTCTCATCAAGTTCTACAACGTCTTCTTGAAGTTTTTCATCAAAATGAGTGTCCAAGACTGGAATTGATAATTCTTTTATGATTGGTTCTTCTGAAGAAGTTACTATTTGCAGAGCATCACTATCTTCAAAAATAAATGAAGACGGTGATAGAGTATCTTCAACATCAAGAGTTTTTGCAACGAAATTATCTGACACTTCAAAAGTACTCGGTACATAATATTCTTCATACAAAGGACCAAAAGTTATCCAAGTCTTGTTGTGACGGTATTTCATTCATGTCGTCTAATGAATCTTGAAAATTCAAGCAGTTTAGACCGGGTCTTGAATTGTTGCATTCAGAAGCCAAAGCTGTGAGTTCATCAAATTTGACATGGATCGTTTCCATAATCTTTTTGGTTCAACGGTTCTAGATACGAAATCCTCTTGATGACTCAAAATAACCAATAAAGATACCAATGTCAGCCTTTGGTTTCATTTTCCCAAGATCATCACGATCATTTGTTAGATAACAAAGAGATCCAAAAACATGAAAGTATAGAACATTAGGTTTTCTCCCTCGAATCAACTCATAAGGAGTCTTATTGTACCGAGTGTGTACAAGAGAGCGATTATGAGTAAAGCAAGCAGTATCAATGGCTTCGGCCTAAATAAATTATAGAGTTTTAGAAAAAATAAGCATTGTTCGTGCAGCCTTGACTAGTGTATAATTTCATCGTTCAAGAACACCATTTTGTTGAGGCGTTCGAGATGAGAATATCGCCAATAAAGACGATCACAAATTTATCTAAAAATGGCTTGGACACGCGGTTCATGAGATCCATAAATACCGCTGGTGCGTTAGAATTTGAGCCTTTAGAGATCGTTGAGCTTGATTAATGAAATTGATGATCATATCCGGAGCCTCATCTTTGGTATGAAGAAAGTATACCTTGGTGTATCGAGAATAATCATCGACGATTACTAGAATATATTTCTTGCCATTGATACTTTCTACCCTCATTGGGGCACACAAATCCATATGAATTAATTCAAGTTTGGATTCTGTGCTTGGAACCATTTTTGATGGAAAGGAACCTTTCTTGCTTTTTTCCTTGCTCACATGCTGAACATAAGTGATCTTTATCATACTTAAATTTCAGAAGCCCATCAACTTAATCTTTTGATGTAAGTTGATTAATGCTATAAAAAATTAAATGAGAAAGCCTACAATGCCATAACCAAGATTTTATTGATGTGGCTTTAGACATTATGCACACTGGAGAAGAAGCCGCCAACTCAAAAATGGAGATAGAGTAGATATTGGATTCACGAGAACCGGTAAGCAAATAATCACCCTCCAAATTTCGAACATAACAAGTGTTTGAACGAAAGGCTACTTCTAAATCTCCATCACAAAATTGTCCAACCAAAAATAAGTTATGTCCTAGGCCTTCAACGTAGTATACGTGACATATCGTAAGATTGCCTTGAACATAATCTCCATATCCAGTGATTGCTGCGAAGTGATCATTCCTGAAGCGACCTGTTCCCATGAATTTCTCAACAAAATTTCTTTGCAGTTGAAAATTGTCAGTCATATGCTTCGAGCGCCCGCTATCAACAATCTACAGGACGAGTTGGATCACTTGCATCACATGAAACAAATGCAGATGGAAGAGTGGATAGTTTGGCTACCCATTTCTGAGTGGTAATCGGTGTGTTAGATTTAGATCGAACACATGTACTACTCTTTGTTTCACTAGATAGTGATTGAGCAGTTTTGCTTTTGGGTGTCCAATTAAAACATTGTTGGTATTCAAACCATTTCTGCCACTTTTTACTGGTTGCAATTTTGTTTTTCATGTAATTGCTAAGTATCCTACTTTGACTAGAATCAGGAGATAGTGGTAACACACTAGAGACCTTATTTATTGCTGTTGGGGTATTAGCAACACTTAATCTAGATTTCGCAACTATGGAAGTAGCTCCTAAATTCTTAGATTTTGCTGCTATGAGGGTACTGAATAAGGCTCTCTTTACCTTAGAATCTCTAGACAAAGCATAACGAGCAACACATTTTTCATGAGAAAGTAAAAACACATCTTTACCATAAGAAACACAAACAAGATTCGAACTGTCATTAATAGCATTTACAGTCTTGGTATTTAATACACTTGCATTTGATTGAAATTCATCCGAATTCTTTGTTTCACGCTTATTAGAATCTATCCTAACACTACTTGGCGTCTTCTAAACATAAGCAGATGAGATCTTACCATTAGTATTATTCAAGACTCTATTCTTTGATTTAGTGTCCTTAGACTTTATGTAACACCCCCAAATTGGATCGCAGCAGAATATGGGTTAGGGTCGGTACTTCATAGATCAATAGCACAAGATATATATAAGAACGACCATTTAAAAGTCGTTTAAAACCGGTACATTGGATTTAGCAAATTGTTGTTACATAAGTTCGAAACCTCACTTGTTCATGGTTCAAAATACAAAGATTTTAGCCCATAACAAATATATCCCCAAAATGTAATGCAACCAAATCCTAAATGCAAATGATTTCCAAAATAACGACCACCAATGTATCCTTTGTCTTGTACCTCATTGATCTCCTGAGAAAACATTGCTTAAAACATCAACAATAATGTTGGTGAATTCATAGGTTTGTAAAATGTCCACTTGCGTCCAATTGTAAAACATGCATATCTTTCTCACCCTAAAACCTGTAAATCATTATAAATGTAAAACGTGGGGCTATGAACTCACCTCGAGTGAGTGAATCGATAATGTAAATTAAATGCGTGAAAATGCGTCACAAATATGCTCGAATGCAACCTAATTGATTATAGGTCGTATAAGTACTAAGCACTTTGATTAACTAATACCATATATAATTCTATATAGCTACATCACCATCTAATCGTATTAGTGAAATCATATTTATAAAGTGAAAACGTTTATAAATATCTCTTTAGTGAAAACGGCGTAACATTCTCGTTTTAAGTCCGTTTCTTACGTTTTTTATGTCCACGCTTTCGTATTAAGACGAGTTATCAAAATATTATATTTTCATATTTTCAACCTACTGGTGAACAATAATTTTTACTGTTCATACACTTTTATAAAATTATTTTTATAAAATTAATCGTCATAAACTCGTAAATGTCGCATCTTATTCGTTTTAACTCCGTTTTTTGTGATTCTTTCGAGTACGACTTCGTAATTAAAAGTTCTATCTAATTATAATGTTTTCCAAAATAAAATACCAGATGTGAACAGTGACTTTTATAAAATTATTTTTATAAAAGAATTTATTATTGTAAACTTGTGAAATTCATAACTCCTTCGTTATTGATCGAAAAATTACGATTCTTAAAGTTTTGGAATCCTAAAAATATGAACTATCTGAGAAAAATATCCATTTGTATATATCAGAAGTTAAAAGTAATTTTTTTTATAAACGCGTTTATTATCGTATAACTTATAAATTACATATCTCCTTGGTTATAAATCGGATTTTCAAGTTCTTTACATTTTCAGAATCCTCATGACATGTAGTATTTTATAAAAATATACAATAAATGCTTTTATTTTCGAATTAAAACATAAACATTTGATGTTTTTGTTAAAAATGTGTTTAAACTTGATTTTGTAACTTTTAGGTTTAGTCACTTTGTTACAAGTCCATTACAACACTTAACTTCACATGTCTTACATACTTAGGGTCCTTAGTCCATGATTTATCCAAATATTATTCAAGAATCACAAGATCTATATGTCTACATACTTATTTGTTCATGAACTTTTATAAATACACTTTTTAGGTAACTAGTTTATATAAGCTTTTATACATAAACCACACTTGTACAATACTTATACATCTATTCTCACATGATATTAACACTCATATAACATATGTAAAAGTATACCAAATCATAAACAAGTGTAAAAATTCATTTTTCATGTAAGTAAGTTTCTTAGATGATGATTAACTATACAAACATCATATATGCATAAAATCACACATGTAAAGAGATTAAGGTTTTTAGATAACCTTAGTATGATGTATGGTGATGAACAACAATGTTTAAACCCTTGTTTACCAAACAAACCCTAGCTTCTAAGTCTTATAAAACCCTAATCCAAAGAAAATCCTAATATTGAACCTTCTTGCTTTAACACTTGTAAACTCCAAAACAAATCTTCTAAACACCTTGGGATATCTTAGATATGATGTAGGAATGTTTGTAAATGTTGTAGATAAAATTTAATGAATTGTTTAAGGGTTTTGAGGTTGAGCTGTGGGTGGGAGCAAAAGAAAGAGAGAAATGAGTGTTGTTTTCACCTTGAGGAATGAAGTGTATGTGTTTATCTTACTAGTGCTTCCTTTATATACATCTTGGACTAGTCAAAGTTCACTCGTATAACTCATAATACATAAGGAGGATTTCTAGGAAGTCTTATGGTCAAAACAACTAGTCACGACATATGGTTTAATGAGTTGTTGATGTACAAACTCAAGTTGCTAGTTTGTGTGCCCATTGTCCCCTAGGGAGCACTTATCATGCAAATATAAGGGGGGGGGGAGAGCTAGTTGGTTATTTTTGATCTTATACAAAATATCTTGCATTTACTTGTAGCCTAAAGTTGTAGTTTAAAATATAAAGGTAAAACTTGTAATGTGTAAGTCTTGGTTTATTTCTTTCATGAAGAATTCGGCTAAGGTGATAATTATGGGTGCACTTTTATAAAACTTTGGGTATTGGGTATAAAAATGGGTATTTTTTTGAAGCGTAGATAAGTTTTGGTGGTTTCGGGTATGCCTAAACGTATTTTATCGTGAAACGTAAACACTTTACGTAACCAATAAAAATAAAATGTGCAAAGCTAATAATTATCCTCTAAATAATTATCTAACACTTGCTTGACATAAAAATTTAATTGTTTGATACCCGTTTACGTTGAATGATCATTTTTAGCTTACGCGATTTAACTTAACGATTAGAATTAAAAGCAAACGCGTACAATACTAAAATAAATAATGGATTATATAACGACGCACAATGACCTAAAACACGGGGTGTTATAGTCTTCCCCCATTAAATGAGCCTTGTCCTCAAGGCTTAAGACGCGGCACTGGACGACGGTGCGGTCTTTTTGAAAAGGTGCGGATACTTCTTTCGGAATTGGTCTTCGCGTTCCCATGTTAATTCAGGACCTCTCCTGGAGTTTCATCGAACCTTGACAATTGGGATACGACTTTGTTTCAATCGTTTAACTTCACGATCCATGATCTCTACGGGTTCCTCAACAAAATAAAGCTTGTCATCAATATGGAGTCCATCCAATAGAACGGCTAATGGTTCGTCAGCATAGCACTTCTTCAAGTTAGATACATGAAATGTATTGTGAACCCTACTCAGCTCTTGAGGAAGCTTAAGCTTGTAAGCAACGGATCCAACCTTTTCTAGTACCTTGAAAGGTCCAACATGTCTAGGGTTTAACGATCCCCCGTTTGCCAAAACGTACTATTCCTTTCCAAGGTAAAACCTTGAGCATAACTCAATCTCCAACTTGAAATTCCATTGGCTTACGCTTTAAATCGGTGTAACTCTTTTGTCGATCACAAGCGGCTTGAATTCTTTGCTTGATCTAAATGATCTTCTCGGTCGTCTCTTGGAATATTTCAGGACCAGTGTGTTGAACTTCTCGAACCTTGACCTAACAAACAGGTGAACGACATTTTCGACCATAAAGTGTTTCAAATGGTGCAGCCTTAATGCTAGCGTGATAGCTATTGTTATATGAAAAATTGACTAATGGAAAATGGTTAACCTAACCATTTCCAAAGTCGATCACACAAGCTCGCAGCATATCCTCGAGAGTTTGAATAGTCCTCTCGCTTTGTCCGTCAGTTTTTGGATGGTACACAGTACTCATATCCAAATTCGTACCCAAAGCCTTCTGAAGTGACCTCCAGAAATTTGATGCGAACCTTGGGTCGCGATCACAAATGATTGAGACAGGTATCCCATGCCTTGTGACCACCTATTTCAGGTACATTCTTGCTAATTTTTCCATAGGATCAGTTTCCCTCATTGGTACGAAGATTGCGGATTTTGTAAGTCAGTCACCAATTACCCAAATGGTGTCATAACCTTGTGACGACTTAGGAAGCTTCGTGATAAAATCTATTGTGATATTATCCCACTTCCATTGAGGTATCTCGGGTTGCACCAACAAACCCGATAGCCTTTGGTGTTCAGCCTTGACCTTAGCACATGTCAGACATTTGCTAACATAGGTGGCGATGTCGACCTTTATATTGGGCCACCGATATAGCTTCTTCATGTCATGATACATCTTGTCAGAACCCGAATGGATATAGTATTTTGACTTGTGGGACTCGTGCATAATCACAGTCCTCAAATCGCCATAACAGGATAACCAACTCTTGCCATTTAAGCATAGAGTTCCATCCGCGCGGGGTTCCAACTTTTCCGTTCTAAGTTTCTCTGGATCCTTTGAATTTTCAATCAACATACCTCCAACATCTTAGTTCTTGATGTTCTTCGGTTTCCGTGCTTTAGTCTGAGCATTCAAAATTTGCTTGGGAAGATTCAAACCAATAGTCATGATTAAGGCTCAGACCCGTAATGGCTTATTTTGTTCTTTACAGCTTAAGGCATCGGCCACTACGTTTGCTTTCCCCGAGTGGTAACGTATTTCACAATCATAATCGCTGAGCAACTCTAACCAATGACGTTGTCTCATGTTCAGCTCCTTTTGATCAAGAATGTGTTGTAAACTCTTGTGATATATGAACACCGTACACTTGGTTCCATACAGGTAGTGTCTCCGGATTTTTAAAGCAAACACCACTGCTCCAAGTTCTAAATCACGAGTCGTATAGTTCTTCTTATGAATCTTCAATTGGCGTGATGCATAAGCAATCACCTTTTCTCTTTGCATCAACATAGTGCCCAAACCTTTGATCAAAGCATCGCAGTATACAATAAAATCTTTGCTTCCTTCGGGTAAAGCCAGAATTGGTGTACACAACTTCTGCTTCAACAGTTGAAACGCTGCTTCTTGTTTGTCGCCCCAAACAAACTGTAGGATCCCATAATCACTTCATAACAGATATCATACACGAATCAAGAACTAGAAAAGAGAAAGGAGATGAGTTGTTCTAGAGAGAGAATGAGGAGAGAGAGAGAGAGAGAATATGGAAAAGGAAATTAATTTTTGAAATGAAAACAACTAACTTTTTTTAAATAAGAAAAAGCTTATATACCCCATCACGTTAAAGGTACGCGCGGGATATTTAACTAGGACCCGGGCTCAGGTTTTGCTTGGGATGGGAAACAAATGACTGTTATTTGTTACAACTGCAAAGGGGAAGGACACATGTCCAAACAGTACACTAAACCTAAAAGGAAACGGGATGATTTGTGGTTTAAGGATAAAGTGTTGTTGGTACAAGCTCAAGCAAATGGTCAAATTCTACATGAGGGGGAACTAGCATTTTTAGCAGATCCAGGAATTACAGAAGGTCAAGCCACACAGACTGTCATTACTCACAATGCTGCTTATCAAGCCGATGATTTAGATGTATATAACTCTGATTGTGATGAACTCAACACTGCCAAAGTTGCTCTCATGGCAAATTTATTACATTATGGTTCAGATGCTCTCGTTGAGGTACACAATCCTGATAATGTGGATAACAATATGATTAATCAAGGTGTGCAGGTGATACCGTCTTCTGAACAGTCGAATGTTGTGAACCATTCAGAGACTGAAATAACCAGTGATGCAATATCATTCCTTATTCTTAGTAATCTTCTTAATTTCTCTTAAGGTTATATTTTATATATATATATATTTTTACGTGTGTTAAAACACCACATCATTGTCCTTAAAAGAGAAGTAGAATTCAAACAATATGAAATTAATACACTTAAAGCAGAGTTTGAAAAACTTAAGAAAGAAAAAGATGCCATTGATTTTAAAATTGAGAAATTTGATAAGGCCTCAAAAGACTTAGATCAGTTGTTAGGAAGTCAGATAACTGACAAGAGTAAAAAGGGTTTTGGATATAGTGCAGTTCCTCCACCTCATCCTTTAATCTACAATAGACCTAACAAACTAGATCTGTCTTATTCTGGTCTTGATGAATTCAAAAAGCCTGAATTCAAAGGCTATGATCCTGAGAATAGTAAGAAAGAGTGTAATATTGTTAAGGAATCAGATAATTCTGATAAGTCTTTGGTAAAAGAACAAGAATCACAGGTCAAAAGTAGCTTTGTTAAAGGCTGTGAGTCTAACACTAGTAAGAGAGTTAGTGAAGGAGAACCTAAGAAAGTTAGGGAGAATAATGATGCTCCAATTATTGAGGATTGGGTGTCAGATGATGAGGAACAAGATGAGTCAATAACTAAGCCTGAAAAGAAAACTGTTACTCCTACTGCTGCTAAAATAGAAAAACCAGTTAGAAAGTCAATTAGGTATGCAGAGATGTATAGATCACAAAGGCCTAGAGGGAATCAAAGAAATTGGAATGGTCAGAAGTCCAATCAACTAGGTAGTAAATTTGTGATGTATAACAAGGCTTGTTTTAATTGTGAGAGCTTTAATCATGTGCAGAAAAATTGTACTTACTGACTAGGCGTATTCTCACCCTTATTTATATATAGATAAATGTAAACAAATATAAATATATAACAAGGATCAAAATCCACAAAAATCAATAAAACCGGAAGTAGTATAGAGTATCTCCGAGTCGTTATGTCCCAACGAGGCTTGAATGGAAAAATCAAAAGATGAAATGATAATTGATGTTTGAATATGACAAGGATATGATTTGGGCACTAAACCTAAAAAGAAAATGCGCAAAAAGATAAGCAAGGAAAACAAGCTAGAGCAAGCATAAAGGCTAGGAATGGCAAAAACACTAAACACTTTTATACTAAGACACAAATAAGCTCAAATAAGCTTAAGACAAATCAAATAAGCTAGACTAACTCTAAATAAGCAAATTCAACAAGCAATTAAGCTAAATTAAGCAAGAGAAACTCAGCAGTACTAACAATTTTGACTACCAGTACTAACTTGGAGTTAGTACTGCTAACAATTTTGACTACCAGTACTAACTTGGAGTTAGTACTGCTAGCTTTAAAGTTAGTACTGCTAGCTTTACAAAACAAAATGAAACAGGAAATAAGCAAATAAGCTAAAAAGCTACAAACTGATATACTATTAAAATTGCTTTGAAAAGGCAAATAAGCTAAAGTAAGCTCTACTAAGGACAGTAAAGGAAAATGGGTTTAATCTACTCTAAAAAGCTAAGTAAATCTTAAATAAGCAGAAATAATAAGCTGATATGCTAAAATGAACTAACAGTACTAACAGTTTTAACTACCAGTACTAACTTGGAGTTAGTACTGCTAGCTTTAAAAATCCCAAAATAGAACCAGCAGTACTAACTGTGGGTTAGTACTGCTTGTTCCAAACACCCCTTAAAGTTTTCAAAAATCATTTTTCTTTTTATTTTAAGCCGATTTGATCCTAGACAGATTATCAAATAATAAAATAAGACACTTATAAGCAGACTTCAATCAAGAATAAGCACTTAAATAAGCTAAATCAATCTAACAGTGTTAACTAACATACTACCAGTACTAACTAAGAAAGTGACACAAAACTATTTTTAAACTAACAACTAAGCAAGATAAGCACTAAACATCATGATAAAGCATAAATAAACAAATATAAGTAACAAATAAGCACTAATAAGCAGTTCTACAGTAAATAAGCAAAATAAGAAAAATAAAAACTTACAACTCCCTTGCTCAAAACAGGGTTAAACAAAGAGTCTACAAGCTCTAGCTTGTATAAAACAAGCTAGTGAGAGTCCATAAGCCCATCCAGAACTGGCTTATCATCCATAAGCTGTGGTATATTTGAGTGTGGACTTTTTTGTGACTTTACTTAAATTCTTAGTATTTGAGTTAAGACAAATGACTTATATGATTTTATAAGACTTAAAACATATTAAGTAAAGCTTTTAACAAAGGAAATACAGAGAATCAAGAATTGACTTAAAAACTCCAAATTTGCATTAAGACGAAAATTAAAGTTACAAGACTTGGAAGAGTAAAATTGCATAAAAATAAGCTAAAATTTAACTAAGAAAAATCGATCCCTTTTCTTGGGTTACAATGGCCCTATTTATACTAAAAACTTCCTCCTTGGGTCTTCCAGCTGTGCTTTCTTCTGTGTTTCTTTGTAGAGACAAAAACCCAAGTGTGCTTGTTGTGTGAGGTGATTCTAAAACAAATCCCAGCCTTCAATTTCTTTTGTGCTTCTTTTGAGTCAATCACAGCCATCGAAAAGCTTGGAAAGTGGTGGGATTGCCAACTTGGCAATTATATATGGGGAGGTGGTGATAGTGGAGGTGGAGGGAATGTTTTACCCAAGGGGTTGTAGAGGTTGCAGGGTAAAAGAAAGGGGGTTGAAACACGTGAGGTGTTCTTGGGTTTTGGTTGGCGGGAAATGGTGTTATAAGGGTAACAGGGTAGAAGTTTAGGTGGTTGCCAACTTTGGTCCCTCAAAATTATAAGATGGTTTGCAATTTTCGTCCTTAAGGGTTATATAAGGTTGAGAAGTCAGTCCCTTTTGTAATACAAGTATGAGGGGTTGGCAGGAATGCCATCTCTACTTGTATTTTAACTAAATTGCAAATTCAGCCCTTGTCTTTGTTTCCTTTGTAATATAACTTTGGGATTTGGCAATTGTAGTCCCCCAAGTTATCTTTTCTGCTTCAGTTTCTAGGAGTTGACTCTGACTTTGTCGGGGTTGACTTTGACTTTGAC
>BQNB010124443.1:0-19936 GCA_026074375.1 Tanacetum coccineum
CTACTTTTAACAAATTTTATACCTAAAAATCACAAATTTAAAAAGAAAATTTTAGGAAAAAGAAATAGAATTTTTTAACGATTTTTGAAATTTTTATGATTTTTTTAAAGTAAAATGAATTAACTAAAAAAAACTTTTTCTAAAAATTAACACTAAAATTCTATTTTTATTTTTCAAAAATACTAGAATGAAAAAGAAAAATATTACAAAAAGAATTAAAAAATTTCAACTATTTTTCTATTTTTTATGAATTTTTTAAGAAAAAGAAATTACTTAAAATCTATTTTATTTCCTAGAAAATACAAACTCAATTAGAAAAATAAAGAAAAATGCTTTTTATCTACTTAAAAGGTGCAAAAATCTAGTGGAACAAAAATGCCCAAATTTTATAAACCAATTGAACCCTAATTTTACCAATTAAAAACTAAAACCTAATTTTATTAAAAAAATTTAAAAATATTAAATCTATTTTATTTATCCTAAAAGACTAGGGTAGAAAATGAAATAAAAGAAAGTAAAGGGTAGGCGGGGTAACTTTCTAAATTTTACACTCTAGTTAAAACGGGTAACCTCTAACTATTGCAAAAATACCAATTAAACCCTACGATTGGGCTTACTTTTAGCTTATCTAAAAAATAAAAATAAGCAAAAACTTAAAACTACAAAGTTAAGCCTGAGCTTATACTCTACAACTTTAATAAAAGAACTTTGAAATTTTATCCACTTAATAAGCTAGAAATTAAGCATTTAATTATGTATCTCAGAAAGTAAGGTTTTGCTTTTAAAATTCTAACTTTTCAAACTTTAGCTTATTTCTTGCTTATTATTTAATGAAAAAGAAAACTAAAAGAAGCTATAAGAAGCTTGTGATGTGCACTAAGTATTTATAAACAAGTTAACAGATTCACAAGAAATTTTTCATTAAAAAAGGACTAAGATTCAGCTTTACAAGAAATTTGTTATTGAAAAGTGAAAGTTCAAGCTTTTTACGGAAATTAAGCTATACCTAATAAGCTAAAAAACTCATAACTAAATCTTAGAAACTAAAACTTTAGAAATAAGCTATCCTATGAACTTTGAATAAAACTAGATATAAGGATTTTGAAAATGAAAACTAGAAAAGAGACATCTAAGAGAAATAAGCTAGTGACCTAAATTGTTGCTAATAACACTTTTTGCAGGTTCAATTAAGCTAATCTAAAGCTTGAAAAATGAAAATTAAGAGTTGATTTATGTAAAACTAATATAGTACTCCTAAATGGCTTAATACTAACTTCTAACTCCTAAATTTAAGAGCTAAAAAGACTTCTAGAAAAGAGATGAGCAACAACAGTAGTAACTTAGTTACTACTGCTTTTGCTGATATACTTGGCAATTGCTTAAGTGCAGGCCAAATTGCTAAAGTAAAAACTCATAAACCAACTCTCTTAATGTATCTAAGTGTACACTAACCAAGTTTGAATTCTAGAATGATGTAAATCACTTAACTACAAATTCTACTTAAATCTAAAACTGTCCTGGTGCTAGGATCAACTTTTTAAGCTCTAAAATTTTGAATTTCTACAAACTAAGTTTTAAAACCTGTTTAAAACTTGATAATATGACTTAACTAAACTGACTTATGTAAATTTACCAACTAAGTTTGACTTTAAAAGTCAATTACACCTAAATCCAAACACTACTTTAAACTAACTGTCTAAACTCATTTTTATTTAAAATCTATTTTAAAACTTAAACTACTAAAACCTTATATCTACTCACTCTAAAACTTACCTACTTAAGCTACTTAAGCACTAAAACCTATAGCTTATTTATAGAAATAAGCTAGTTACTCACCTAGCTACTTATTACTAAATGACAGTTTTTAAGAAATGAAAGATTCAACAATATCTAAGCAATGAAAACTCAAAACAGATAAAAAAACAACTAATCAAGCATGATCAAGCATATATGAACACAAATGAAAAGCAATAAGCAAATCTGATTAAGCTAAGTTTATACTAAATTGAAAATAAGAAATGAAACCTTGACTTTGTAGTCTCAGGCTACTAGCCACTCTTGTTGAGTGAGTGGCTTAAAAACATAGACCTAATTGGCACCTTGCCTCTAAAACATGAGCTTTAAGCTCAATAAGCTGAATTTAGCTTATTCTTCCTCAAGCTTCCAAAATTAAACTCAATAGAATAATTGTGAACACTAATAGACAAAAACAGTATTAAAAAGCTTTTAGTGATATTAGAACACTTTTAGAACAAGAGAAAACTCAATAAGCTAAAATTAGCTTATTGCAAGCTTATTATGTAAAACAGCTTATTTCATGAAAGCTTAAACTCAAACTCAATTAAACTAACTTTATTACTCTTAAAAGGAGAGTACAAGATTCAAAAGTTTAAAAACAGGAAGTACAACTGAATTGAAAGATTAAAATGCTTAATTTGCAAAATGAATAGTACACGTAAGCTAAAAAGGAAAAATTACAAAGAAAACTGAAAATTTAACTAACTAACTATCTAACTAATAACTCCTATTTATAGTTGAGAGTAAAGAGAAGATGAGAAACTCCATCCATTCCTAGCCCTTGATCTTCATAAACTTGGATTTTAGCCGTTAGATCTCTTGGATGATGTGTTCGGACCAATAAGAAATTGCCACGTCATAGAAATGACGTGGAGGTGGGTAAATACGAGGTAAGATGAGGTGAAAAGGAACGAGAAAGGATTTTTTGTGAAGTTGGGTTTGTTTCAGTTTTGGGCGGGAAAAGTGGTTGTAGGGTTGTTAGGGAAAGTTAACCCGCGCCCTTGTGTTTGAAACTTTGAGTTATTTACATAACCAGTCCTTGTGTTCTTCTTTTCATAAGTGTAGTGTAAAATGACTTTATTAGTTGTCAATTCTGGCCCTTGTAGTTGTCATCTCCTTTTTCCTTTTAATAAATCAACTTTCTAACTTTGTCATCTTTGGTCCTTTGACTTCAAAACATCCAAATGAGCCTTTGAACTTTGAAAACTTGTCATTATTGATCCTTTGACTTCAATTGGGTCTTCATTGACTTTCCTTTCTTGTTGTCGGGCTGATCCGGCTTTGATAATTTTCCTCAAATCTCTCTCTTGTACTTGTCTCTTCCGTTTCTTGTCGGTTTTGGCTTGTTTTTGCTCTTTTTGACTTTAATATCCTTTCCTGCACATTGAGACACAAAAGCACACATATTTCCATCTTTTGGCATGTTTTCTTGGCTTTTATTGGCAAAATCCCGGGTATTTAATGTATACAATTTAACACTTATCAGTAGACATCATTCGACATTCATGTCTGGCTATATCACCTGAGATATTACTTTTCACCTTTGACACAGTGTTATATCACAAGTGATAAATAAGCATCACTTACAAATACAAAAATGAATAAAAAAGAAGCAAATCATGAAAATAAAAACCCGACGTATTGTCAAAATCAAACAAGTGTTGCATTAATTTAGCATTGCTTTTGAGCAAAATAAGAATTCGTTTAAAGAAGCTTAACACTTTTATTCCTATTAACGGTATATATCACAAGTGATAAATTACATTGTTTACACCAAACTCTGTGTAGTCGCACTTTATCACCTGTGATATTACTCATATGTAGAATACCATAATTAATGTCACATTATATTGCTTTATCACATAACTCTCTTAAGTGATAAGAACGTCATTTTAAATACACTTCATCTTCCTTAAAGTGTTATATCACAAGAGATAAATAAGTGTAAGTTACAAATACCAAAGTGAATAAAAAAGAAGCAAACTATGAAAATAAAAACTTTATGTATTCTCAAATCAAACAAGTGTTGCATTAGTTTAGCATTGATTTTAAGCAAAATAAGAATTCACCCAAAAGATTGTATTAGTTTAGATTGTATATCACCGGTGATAAATATAACCTTTATCAACTAAAATTCACTCGTGGCTAAACACTAATTACCCTTGAGATTGTAATATCACCGGTGATAAGTATCACATTTATCAACTAAGATTTACTTGTGGCTTAACAATTATTACCCTAAACATTGTAATATCACTAGTGATAAATATATGTGAACCTTTATTAACTAAGATTCACCTGTGGCTTAACACTTATTACCACCGACATTGTAATATCACAAGTGATAAATAAATAATAATAAAATCTCCTGTGATAAAGCAATATAATGTGACACTGGTTATGGTATTTAACATTTTATCATATGTGATAAAGCAATATGATGTGACACTAATTGTGATTATTTTTTAAATTCTTAACATGTTATCAGTGTTATCTATCACTTGTGATATTATACTGTTAGTATGATTAAAAGGTTTAAGTCTCTTTAGATAAATTCTTAAATTGCTTTTGAACAATGTAAAAACTTGTTTGATTTTAATACTACGTCAAATTTTGATTTTCATATTTTGCTTCTTTTTTATTCATTTTGGTATTTGTAAGTGACACTTATTTATCTCTTGTGATATAACACTGCAAGGAAGATGGAGATTATTTAAATTGTCATTCTTAGTCACTTAAGAGTAATATCTCATGTGATAAAGCAATATAATGTGACACTAATTCCGGTAATCTATATATGAGTAATATCACATGTGATAAAGGAGTAGAATATAACACTAATTCTAGTATTTTACATTATGAGTAATATCCCAGGTGATAAAGCAATAAAACAAGTGAAAGTAGACATCATTCATGTGAGGCTATATCACCTGAGATATTACTCTAAAGTAACTAGGACAAACCATTAATATATTTTTCAACACAATGTTATATTACAAGTAAAAACCAACAACTTAAATTATATATACAATTGATATTATGTTAAAATGTATCATATGAAAACCAACAACTTAAATTATATATACAGTTGATATTATGTTAAAATGTATCATATAAAAACCAACAACTTAAATTATATATACAGTTGATATTATGTTGAAATGCCTCGTGATGGTCGTCGTTGCAGCCCCATTCTACTTTCTTTGTTGGGATAGTTGCGACCTTACCTACATACATGGAACACAAGAATTTGTATATTAGTGACTAGTGAGTATGAATATAAATAAAACAACTAAATACTCAGCACTATGTATGCAGATTATAGACTTTGTACCAGTTATATAGACCTTGTCCGAATTTTATTTTGCCAAAAATTCAGCAATGAAACACATTCACAAAATATGCAACCATACACAAACACACTATACTATACAAGATTTCAAACACATTTCTTTTTACATTTGACTAGTCATCTTTAATACATACAAGTGAATTGATAACAAGGTATATATATCATTGATCAGTCTAATGTGAAGATTGAAGTTAAAGATTAAAGACATAAATATTGCACGAAAGAAGAGTAACATAAATTCAACATATTGGAAACACATGTAACAAGCCAACAAGGCCTTTAAAGTCCAAAATGACCATATCTCTAGACATATTAAAAGCCTTCCTTTTGTAGAAATCATTCGAAATACATATTATGCATTATAATGAGGTTACTTATATTTTTTTATACATGATCATTGATGGCTCTAGTTGACAGATTGGTTACACTTCGTCTGGTAAACCGCTATAGTCAACTCATTTTTTAAAACATTCAAAAATGCTATGTAAAAGGCAGAGAATGCTCAAGAAAGTCAAGACTTGCTGTTATTTCTTCAATATAAACTGGAACATTATAAAAGTCAGATTCGGCACTTATATAACCATCGAAAACTATAAATTACTTGTGAATGAACGAGGAACATAGATGAAAGAAATATCGAACACAGTTCCAAATATAATTCAGGGGCGTTCAGGTTGAAATGAATCCAATAATACTATCATTTTGCCACTCGAAATGTTGGATAAAAACATGCCCCCAATACCACATAAAATAATAAGAGCATGCCAACTATTACAATTATGAAAAGACCAAACTCATTGCCACATACTGAATCACACACTTGCAGAACCAGATACTTGCAGACGCGAAAATACAATCCGAAATCACTGAGCACAAAAATTGAGCTGAGAACATGGCTGAGAACACAACTTTTACGGAAGCCAGTATAGAAGTAGATACCTTACAATATGAGCTAAAAAAGTAATAGAAGGTATTAAGTGAGCATCAATGGGTGGTGGATAATTTTTACAAATGGTGTCAATCCAACTAAATTTATTGGAAAATTTAATCTTGTAAATCCAATTTGGCATGTATGAATTTTACAACTTGGTACAACATTAAATATGAAACTGACATGTCATCCTCAACCACATGCATGACAAGTTAAATGCATGTTTTGTTTTTTAGCGACAAATACTTTGGAGTATGAAGGACTCCAATTTGAACCAAAGATTACTATGTTTTGATTGGTACACCACCTTAGAACCAGTAGACCAAATGCCTGTTGATACTGAGTAATCTCGGGTATAAGTAACATAGTTTTAGTCGCATTATATTTCAAACAACGTATCGCAATATATTTAGGACTGCAACATGTCTGCGTTTATTTTAGAGGATGATTCTCATTTCAGGTTATAGCATATTACTAATCGTTACATCATTTTAAATTTTGCTTTTTCATGGTTGTTTTCTAGCCTAAGGTATAATCAATTGCACGCGAACTGAATCTAGCTTGGGACAAAAACATAAAAAGTAAAAGAAACAAAACAACCTTAACCGCGAAGCACGTATATTAGTAGGAGGAGGATGGTCAACGTGACTACCACAAAAGAACATTTGAAAGATCATGCAATATAACCAAAGAAACGCATAAAGTTCATCACATATTTATCTAAAGCCTCTCAAGCCTTTTTAAAACTTCTAATCTGTTTGATCACCATTTCATGTTTTTGTTCTATCAGTTTCATTTTTATTTATCTCCAAAATATAGAAATAGGACACAAATTAAACGAATGGATTTACAGTTTTTGCTAGCCAAAAGTTAGGCTCAAGATGTTTCAATCAGGCACACATGCAATAGAATAGATGCCACATGAAATTAGGTAGACAAGGCAAAGCTCAAGTAGCTATTTTCTTAATTGAACATTACATCAATTGGTTTTTTGTCTACCATGACTAATGTCTACTTTTATAAGTCCTCATAAAAATTGGCAAGTTTTAACTATCATACGTAAACGTGTATAATATTTGCATAGCCCGAAAACATCAAAAGAACTAGTGATCCCCCCCCCCCCCCAAAAAGTTATGCGTGTGTCGCATCATGTTAATAAACAAAAAAGAACCAAATCATTTGTAGCTTATCACATTTCCTAAACTCCACTTACATGAAATGTTAAACCATCAATTGTTAGTTTCTAACTATGACTCTGACTTTTAACAATTTTAAAAAAGTCAACTCATATCTACTATGTTAGCTACACCTGACACCTAAGTCTTTGGCTCGTCTAGAGTAAGACTCGGATTCTTGTGTGGAGTGTGGACCTACATTGGATCCTACTTCAATCGTTTTAATAAGAATTTCAAACCGATGGTTATTAAAATTTATATCTTATAATAGTCAATCAATAACAAAGATTCACCTGCTCCAGTGAGCCATCCGAGTGGAAGCATATCCAAATCTGGTCACAAGTAAACCGCTGCCACCGATCATACTAGCAGCTGCAAAACCTCATTGGCCATAAGTGTGAACCGATGAATCCACCTGCACCTATTAAGCATTATTTCGTCCTAGGTTTCATCGTGGTTGGTGCAGATCTACTCTCATCACCATTAATGACGTCATATGTTATTTTAATTAGAAGAAAATTTGTAAAGATACGCTATAGTTTAGTTTGAAATTGAATATGCTGTTAGGAGAATTGAATATTAGAATGTGAATTGAAGAATAATTAAAAAATGGTTATGGAAGGAGATGAATCACAAATTTAGGAGAAAATGATTGAGAGAGAAACACACTTTGTGTGTGTGAAATAATGACGAATAATATGAAAAATAAAAATTAAATGCCTTATATACTTACATTAAATTAGGTTTAATCAATTAAATTTTAGATTAATCATAACCATTAGATCAAACCCAAATGGATGATGGGGATTTGTCCCTTGGTATGTGAGGAGAAACTAGTATGCAAATGAACTTTTCTCTTTAACTTTCACTTTTTTTTATTAAAAGCATAAACTTTGCTAATAGGCACATTACCGAGTTTGACGTGCGACTTGTTAATTAGTTTTGACCCCGTTTTGTGTTAAAAAAACGTTATAAAATATTTTTGATCAAATTAAAACACTTATTTGAATCGAACACCCGTTTTCAATCCACTCTCTTTCTCTAAATCCTTATCTCACTGTCTAAAATAAGTTTCAAGATCTATAACTAAAACACATCTATGAAATGAATCAAACGAACAAAGAAAACACATCTATAACTAAAACCTATCTCTCTAAATCATATGAACAAAGAAAACACAACACCTATGGCTTTCTTTCTCTTTCGAAATACAAATAAACATTTTTAATATCATTTATTTCGGCTAATATCTTTTTCGAATGGTCTCGGTGGGTTTGATTTTTTTGTTGTTGGGTTGTTTCGCTTGAAAAACGAGATAAAATATTTGTGTGTTGGAAGTGGGTTTCGGTTTATATTATACATACTAACATTTATTATAGCCTTTGTACTCACAGATTCAACAGTAACTATCTATAATATTTTTATATTCAGAATGAACAGTAATTTTAATGTTAAAATATTCTGAGACTCACTTACAAAATTCATCACAAATCAAAACACGTGTCTTTCTCCATCATATCTCATTCCATCTTATAATCCACCGCCCCATACCATCTAGGGGTGTCAAATGGGTTGACCCGAACCCAACCCGAACCCGATAAAGCCTTATAGGGTCGGGTTGATTCGAGTCCAACTAAGCTTATCGGGTCAACCCGATAGACCCGATAGCTTAATAGGGTCGGGTTAGGGTCCTAGCTAGTTTCTTATCGGGTTATCGGGTCAACCTGATAAACCCGATAAGATTTGATGACATATTCAAAAATGTTTGATTTTTAAACAAAATCCCATTTATAAGTAAATTTTTTAACAAGTTTAGTGCTACTAGCATACAACACTTCTTTCTTAATTATGCCATATATTTGTTTATTTAGCATACAACTTTTGCAAAGAAAATAAACATACAACTTTTGCATTTGCGCTCCTCTTTGTTTCATATATGAAGCACACACTGTGACCGCATGATAGTATATATGTACAAGTAAATTTGATTTTTATTATGAACAGACAGCAAGATCGTATAGATGAACAAATAGCAACCATGGAATTATACAACATTTGCTTTCAAATTTCAACATTTCCGTTGCCTTTATAGCATACTACATTTTTTTAACTAGCATATTGCAGTTTTTGCTTATATCACTTGTATGGGTCTGATCATTACTTTGTGTGGGTCTAGAAATGAGAGTATTAGAAAAAAAAATGGCTAGATGTTGTTTGGTATAAGGTTGAGTAATCTGCCATTTGAAAACACCCACCATACAGTGAGCTAACAAATGGATTTTCGTCTCACTATCAACTCGTTTTGATCGATCTTTCTAGACCATGTGTAATACGTTTTGATCGATCTTTCTAGACCATCAAAGTCTCGCAACAAGCTTTATCGAAAACTAAATAAAAACTCATCCAACTAGCCAACTAGCAAGTTTTTATAAGTTTGAAACTCATAGTGTGAAGTCGAACTCAATCTCTAATTGTTTACCACCGGTTAAAAAACTTGTCAGCATTACATATAGTCTTAACTTGCAGGACCATTCTTAATCATATTCAATATACTAGATTTATGAAACCCGATAACAACCCGACAACCCAACCCGATTCAACCCGACCCATTTTGACCCGAAACCTGATAACCCGATATTTTATAGGGTCGGGTTAGGGTCAATATTCGGGACACCAAAACCCGAATCAACCCGACATGATCAACCCGATAACCCGACAGCCCGACCCGATAACACCCCCTACTGGCATTTACCGCTCCACTTTTCACCTAGCAGCAGCTTCTCATCAAACGAAAAAAACACACAAATAGCAGAACAAACTAAAGATTGAAGATCTAATTCGAGAAATTTACAACCACCAATTTGTAAGTGTGAGTTCTGGCACTATCCCTAATTTTTGTCTAATAATGTGCTTGCTTTTATTTTTTCGGAAAAATTTATGTTTTTTTTAACTTTCTATGTGGTGCTATTTTGTAGGTGCCTCAATTTTAGGGTCGGTTCATCAATGATTATACAAATTTTTTAACCGGTGCTAGTTTGTTTGTAGTAGTTTGTGAGGGATTTGAAGATGCCCGTTGTTGGATATAGGCGTATGAAAAACAGACCCATCTTCTTAACAGGTTAGTTTTTATTTAGTTTGTGGTCATTTGTGATGTAGGATTTGTTAAATTTAGAATCTTGATTATTGAGTTATGATAGAGTCTATATCTTTTTGCACTCATCATAATTGGGGTTATCATAATTTTTTGCCAATTACTTATGAAAAATTAGGGGTTTTGGTTTGTGATATTTTTAAGTTTGCTATTAGAGTTTAGTTTGTTTATATTTCTCATAGTCTAAATTATGACGGTAAGTGGGATTGGGGTTTTTATTATTATTCATATTGGGGGAGTTTTTGTTGAAGATTTGGTCTAATATTAGATCTTTATGGTTTTTTGTTCCTAAGGTTGTAGAATCTAAACTGTCCAAAAGTCGTGGGAATGATAGCCGAGGGAGTAGAAAAGAAGATAAAGGGGGATAGGCCGAGGGCTACGATTCAGGTGATTCCTCATGATAGTTGATAACTGTTAGCTTTGATTGTTTTATACTTGGTTCCTGTAATCGATTTTGCAGAACCTAATTGTTCGTTTTAAAATTCATTTAGGTTCCATTGTTGGAAAAGCTGATAAGTAAAAAAGAAGTTAGTTTTATGATTTAAACATTATTGTCGCAGTTTTGACCATTGAAATGCGTAATGGGTGTAGGATCGGCGGAATGGATGTACTTGAAAAAGCAATACGGAGCTGTGATCCGGTTAATACGCCTGCGGAAATTGTGGCGTGTCGATATTAGGTAACCTGAGTTCTTATTTCAGTTTGGTTTGTTGAATTTGAAGCATGGTGATAAGTAAAAAAGAAGTTGGTTCTATGATTTAAACATTATTGTCGCAGTTTTGACCATTGAAATGCGTAATGGGTGCAGGATCAGCGGAATGGATGTACTTGAAAAGGCAATACGGAGCTGTGATCCGGTTAATACGCCTGCGGAAATTGTGGCGTGTCGATATTAGGTAACCTGAGTTCTTATTTCAGTTTGGTTTGTTGAATTTGAAGCATGGTTATAACCTTTAGTTTTCATATTCAAACAGTCAGAAACGGAACTTAAAAACAAAACATGATGGATTGATTTAAGAATTAGCGGATTTTGTGTGTGTTTAAATGAGATGTGAAATTGCTGTGAATTGATAGAATAAATAGTTGCTGCTTTTGAGATTTGCATAAACAAGGTATATTTCATTTTCAATGTATGATATACTCCTTTCTATGGCAGGTTTATGGTGAGGATGAATGGTCATTCGGGACCGTGGATGCAGAGGTGGAGTTTTTAGTTGTTCTTCCACGAAAAATCCAATCTACACACATCGAGAATGCATTGTTGTTCCTTTCTACGGTGCTCAATCATTAACAATTCGTTCCCTACCGAAAGTGTTGGACAGGTATGACAATTTTCTAAAGGTTGGTTTCTTCTTATTTAATAGGCTTGATTTTGAGGCATATTTTTGATTCCATGTCGAGCCTCAGTTGCTCTGTTCTTATAGCGCGTTTTGCAATTATGTGATTCTTGGTACATGAATTATTCTTAAGGTATAATGACTAAAATGGGTAAACCCAACACTTAATATTGACCATTTAATTGTAGTTTGATTAACTAATAAGGCATATAGTTTATAATCGGGCATTTATTTGATATGTTGATGTGCCTTTGTTCTGAAAATGAGTGTTACTTACTATTGAATTTGTGTAAAGTTTCAAACTTTAAAGGGTTTTTATTACAAAAAAACTTGAAGTGGTGTCTCGGAATGCTTATTTAAATTTGTTGTTGCTTAAGTAGTGTCAAGTATCCTAATTTTTGAGGTTGATTTGGTTTTCATAACCTGCATTCTTTACAAACTGTAACTAATCCCTTATTTAGATTTTGGATTTGGCTAAAAATGATACAAATTGGCTTATGATAGAATTTTGGTATAAGGAATGTTATTTGTTAAGTTTTGTGGTATTATGTTGTGTGTTTGATAATGTGGTTTGTTGGATTTAAGTAAGTTTGTGGTGTTGGTTTGTATATGAGAAGGTGGAGTCAGTTTTGAAGAAGCTAATTTTACTTGAACCATGACCATATGATTATAAAATTACAGAGTTTTATGAAAATGTGATGCATAGTTATTATAAAGTATTTGAGAATTCTTAATGCCTTTTGTAAAGTACAATAAGTTACTAAGAACCAAAATAAGCTTATTCGAATACCCCTTTACAAGCTGCGTAAAAATGGTGACAGGAATATCGGCACCAGTTTATGAGATAGCAGTTGCAGTTGTGGCCGGAATCACAATGATCTCTAAAGTACATGAACAGTATCCAGAGTTGGAAGTGGAGCCGAAACTGATATCGTGTGGCCACAAGTGCATGATGGAGGCTCGGGAGCCGTGGAAATGGATGAAGGTCAAGGAGCGGTTTTTTCTCCTTTTTTCCTCTTCCGGTCTTCCCATACACGTGCCAACAAAATACCAACCATTGATTGAGTAATCAAACCCATTATCTTCATCTCCTTCCCAACCCATACGTGTCTTCAAATCAAACATACACATAGCTTTATGAAAATGAGGTACGTGTTCTTCTACATGTGCATCCAACACATAAAAGACCTTACCGAAACCACCGAACCAAACCTAATCTCCTTCCTCCCATATAATACTCTGATTCATCATATCCAGTTTACTCGCATCATCAAACAAAAAAAGTTATGGTGGAAGGTGATTTGAGGAATCAAATTGGTTATGTAAGTTTATGAACCTTAATTTAATTTTAGATTTTGAGTGTTCTTATATTTTTAGGGTTTTTTTATTTCAATTTTGGTTTTTGATTTTGGGTTTTTAGTTAGGACCCCTGGAGTCTGGAAATGTCGACGCATCTCAGTGAGGAGCGGCAACAGATAGTCGACCAGAAGACTCGTGCCGGGATGGACGAATGAACAACCTGAATACAGACTTTTCAGTTGTTTTGGATGTTTCGAACAGTGATTCTAAAAGAATTAACTTTTTAGTCTTGAAATTGTTAACTTAGGGGGGTGTTCGTATGTGCTATCTAATTTATTTTATGTGATCTTGAATAATTCAATAAAAATATGCAATAGAACATGGTGTAGAAGATATTGTTGTTTGATGGATATATGGTGCATATTCTCATAATAGGTATGGATTATGAACCATCAATTTATGTGTATATGGAAAGAGGTGATTACTTGGTAGAAAAAAACAACATCATCGAAGCAGTGGCACAACAACCATGTACATTGCTGGAGTAATTAATATATTGTAGAATGGGGCGATGTTTCTTAAGTAGACATGTAGACTGCAATTTCTTATTTTGTAAATTTGAGCTCCAATGTGGCAAGGTTTGCAATGTACGAGCTCAAGAACAGTTTTGCTCGACTACATCATATTGTTTTGCAACTTATAAGGATGCTTCTATATGTTTGAATCTCATGGACACATAATTATAATCCATTTTTAATTTTCACAAAGATATAATTATGCATTTTTTAAATTAGGGGTGTTTGGTATTGGGAATGAATTTGGAAAAAATCGTTCATTTGTGTTTTATTCAATATGCAGAAGAATGAAGAAGAAATGCAATCTGAGATTTCAGTAATGGAGGGGTCAGGAAAACATCATCAAGATGAAACAAGTAGCGGGCGATCTCAATGTGTAGAACAAGTTACTTCTGTTTACGATGGAAGCTTTCAACATAATTTTAATCAAGTGTACATGAAGGGTAAATCTCTGTCTTTGACTTCTATGAATTTTATATGATGATTTTCTGTGAAAGCGTTTCTATTTGTGTGTCACTCGGAGGAGATATGGACATAGAAAAGCTACTACTTTAGTACCTCTTTCAAAAATAAAACAGTTTGACTCTTCCTGCTTCAAATTATATAGGGGTTGTAATCTGAGCTTGAACTCTATCAAGTTTGAATAAAAAAAGGCTAAAAACATATAATGACCTGTGTTCAAGTCTATTAAAAGTAATCATAACACCATAATTGAATTCATGACCTAACTTATTAGACAACTTGAGCAGGGAGTAATCATATATTCGTAGAGAAACATCCACATTTGGTGGACTTCATTCAATTGTTTCGGATCACATGGATCATACTTTATATTTATATATTTAGATACCTTAGTACTATGAGATCGTTATACATGGGAAAATTGTCATTTTAGATTGTGAAATGTAGTAAGTGGATCCTAAATGGTAAAACCAACTGTGGCATGGAGAGATGTTAAGTGTATATGTAAAATTACAAAATAGTTAATGATATAACGTGTTTTGGAACCACTTTTTGGACATAGCCCATAAAAACTTTCCAGCTAAGCTGAATGTGAGACCAAGGGATCATTCTACATTTAAAATAATAGAATGTGGACGTTGACTTTGAAGTCAACTAACACCGAGTCATACATGGAAGGAATGGGTAAACTGATCACAGCAAGTTGTTCTCAAAGCTTTGCAATCTAGAATGAATGATCAACTGATCATGGGTTGTATTCATACTAGATTCACTCATATTGCTGAACTAAAGGTATTACCTACTGTTATTATTATGCTCATTAGTTTAGTGAATTAACAAGTAGTAGTAGCTATTGTTTAATCATTACTATTTGGTGTCATTCTGCAGATAGAAGAACCGGTTATGCAATCAGCCAATCAGTACCAACTGTTGGGCAGTGGTGGAACAACTAAAAGAGATTGCTAAAATGATGAAAACACTACAACTGCCACTCTCGCCACCTCCCAGTTAGTTGGTTTGGCCAAAAAACCATACATTTTCGTTAACATTATCACTTCAAGAAATGGGGTTTGGACTGTTTCTTTTGCAATAAAATGAAATGTAGTCTCCTGAAGAGGTTGCTCACAGTGAAGTTAAATCACTAATTTTGTATCTCATTGTATGGATTGTATATGTTACGTTATAAATTTTTTATAACGCGCCGCAGCGAAGCGCGGGTGTCAAAAACTTGTTGAAATCGTTTCTTGAATTTTTAAAATTTTTAAATGAAATACAAGAACAAATTCACAACCCTTGAAACTTGTTTCCTCAATAAACAGGTTGATATGGGATTGTTGTAATGTTCGATTGATTCTTGGTACTCGTTCTTTTTTTTTTCATTTAAGATCGATGATGGGCAGTTTATAAACTTCAAGATCTATAAAGATATGTAATGAAGTTGAAAAGTGGGATTTTGTTTAAGCTTTTTGTTCTATGATTTTTTTTGTTCACGAACCAAAAAAAACACAACCTCTGGTTGGACTTTGCTCAACACGTATCTTGTAAGTGTGTTGTGGGTTAAAGATGGAATGGATGATGGGCTGACTTTTTTATGATCTTTATTGATCTGATGTTGAATCGAAATACTCGATTTCTTTGAGGGTTGTTGCTATTCGATTATAATGGTTTATATGATTAAGTGGGTGTTTGATTATCACTAGTTTCACTTACTCGAATAACTGGTACTAACCGCTCCACTGCAATTCGTTGGCTGTGAAGTTCAGAGATTAAAGGAACAAAATAAGAGGGAAAAGAAGTTGTGAATTCAATTGTTGAGTTATAAACGTAACGGTTTTACAAATATAAAGAGGAAAATAACAACAAAAATTACAAAATTAGTCCCTTAGGACTCTAAACATTACAATTTAACCCTTGTTTTTTGTACACTCCCTCTCAAGTTGAGAGTTGGATGAACTTGAAACTCCCAACTTGGATAAGAGTTTAGTATGCTGGTCCATTGTCACAACCTTGGTAAAAACATCAGCCAATTGAGATTTAGTGTGAACATAAGAAGGTTTGATATTGCCTGCTTTGAGTTGATCTCTGACATAATGAGAGTCAACTTCAATGTGCTTGGTTCTAGCATGAAATACTAGGTTTGCATCTATGTACAAGGCAGCTTAATTATCACAGAATAGGTCTACAGGTTTCAAGTCCTTTATACCAAGATCCTTAAACAAACTAACCAACCAGGTTACTTCACAACAAGTCAAAGCCATAGCCCTATACTCTGCCTCTGCTGATTATCTTGACACTACATCCTGTTTCTTGAACTTCCAGCTAATTGGAGAATCACCCAGAAGAATACAATAACCTGTTGTTGATCTTCTTGTCATTAGACAACTAGCCCAATCTGAATCACAGTAGGCCTTTAATTGAACAGTTGAATCATGAGCAAGTAAAATTCCTTGTCCTGGAGAGTTCAACAAATATCTCAATAGATGCTTCACAGCTTGCATATGACCAGAAGTTGGTGATTGCATAAATTAGCTGAGAAGTTGTACTATATAACATATGTCTGCTTGTGATTGTCAAGTAGATAAGCTTTCCAATGAACCTTTTATAAACCTCAGGGTCTTGTAATAAAGTACCAACATCAACCTGCAACTTTAGGTTAGGTTCCATAGGAAGTTTGTAAGGTTTGTTGTTCACAACTCCCCTGTAATACCCGGAATTTTATTAAATGAAATTGGTTGTTTTTTAAACTTTTGGTACTAGATATAAAATAAGTAATGCCTTAAGGGTTGTGTTATAAATTAATGGGCTTAATTATGTCATAAGCTTTAGAAATATAAAAGAATGGAAAACGTGGGTTGACCTAGTCATAATGGGCTATTGGACTCTGATCTATTTAAGTTATCACCGATATTTTCTGCTCTAGCTACCCTTAAGTGTCACAACTACATATCACAAGTACACACACAAACATAAACCCTAGAAACCAAAGAGAGCGGCATTAAATGACAAGAGGTGTGACTATAGGGTTCGAGGTTGAGTTTCTATAACCAATCAAGGTAACATCTTAACTCGATTGAGACTTAACTATGCATGATACATGATAGCCGATTGGTCGAGTTGTAGGCGCTATAGACAAGATAGACAGGGGCGGAGGAGATAGGAGGACTAGTGGGTGCTAAGCCTCCCCCAACTAGCCCAATAAGTTCACTACAACATAGTCCAAAAATCTAATATTTTAAAAATTATAATGGTCAGCCCCTACCAATATTACTCATTCAATAACTTGTAACAAATTTGACCAATTTAAATGGTAAGTTATAATCACATTTAATGACCACGATTATATTGGCCATGTAACCACTAATTCCTATAATTATGGAGGATAATTATGAAAGAAATTATATCTCCTATAATCTCTCATAATTACATTTGACTAGGGTTTGAGTATATCCCATATAAATAGAGGATCACAACTTCATGAAAAAAACAACACATAAAACATAAAGAATTATAAGCGAAAGGTTCTTGATTTGTGTCTTAAAACAAGAACAAGGTAATTAGTTAGTCCAAAACACAAAGACGTGTCCAAATGAAAAAATGCAAGGTACCGTTCCTTGTTTTTTCTTTAATTTCTTATTTAACATTAACATGAAGTTTGTGTTATAATATATTGAGTATTTTTTGTTATTTGCAGGTTAGTTCATAAGATTTGTGCCGAATGCTAACCGCTAAGTCGCTAACCGCCATTGAAACTCTTACCAAGATTGATTAAGGTTTTTGTATTACTGTAAAACACGTGTTTCTTTAATTTATTAGGCATTTGGCTCTTCGTTTATTTTTTCAGATTTTCATGATTTGATATATTTGTTCGAATTATATGGTTATCAATTTAAAATATTATGTCAGCCCTCCTTAACTTGAAATCCTGGCTCCGCCCTTGAAGATAGATAATATTAACCGCTTATGTGGTAGGGTTTTGATGTGTTAATCTAGCGTCATTCATATGCCTTAGTCTTAATAATAAAGATATACTTGCATGGGCGGAGACAAAGGGGGGGCCCAAGGGGCAAGTGCCCCCCTAGCGAAAAAAATTGTAGTGTAAATTTTCGAAAATATCCGGTTTTTTTCCTAATTTGTCCCTCTTAAGAATCATTTTGTAGTGTAGTTATTAAAAAATATCAAAGTGTGCCCCTTCGAGCCAAACTTTCTGGCTCCGCCCCTGTATACTTGTTGTGGGTTATTGTAAATTAATAGGGTTATGACTTAACTGTGCAATAGAGGGTTTCTTACCATATGTTTAAAGCTTCATGCATGGTTTGACAATGAATGATGAATAAGGAACACACTGAAAGAAAAGAATGTATGTAACTTGGAATATAAATTGTTAAATACTTGTAAATTGGTTAATTTATAAGTTGTAGTCTGGATAGATGAGTAAAATTTGTATGGCTCATGGTAAATAAAATGAATAATAGTAATGCATGCGTAAATGAAAAGAATGACCAGATGTATGTTTCGGTATTATACTATAATATTAAACAGCAAGATTATTCCCCGAGGCTGTTTTAATGCACCCATTAAATACCCGCCCGGCCCGATTGGTTTTTATACTATAATATTAAACAACAAGATTATTCCGTGGAGTTTTCATTGCAGAACCAGTTTTTTGTACAGAACTTACAGAACCCAATATGAACCATTAGATCATTTAATCAATGGAAGAGATGATTTGTGCCATTAGTGTAATTATGTGTAACTTGAAAGAATGTCAAGTAAACTTTTATAATTAAATTAGTGGCATTATAGGAAGTTCAAATATTTATTTTTTCATAAAAACCGCCCCTTATTTTTATTAGGTATACACAGACTTTTTATCCTCCTCTACAACAACCGTCATTTTTTTCTCATCTCCTATCATTTTTAACCTAAAAACTGATATCCTCTCATTCACATAACCAAAAACAACCATCGGTTTCATCATCTACGGCGAGCAGATCTAATGTATCATGGTTCATCTTTCTAGTTTGGTGGAGCCGTTTGTATTGGCTAGCAGATCCCTCTTATCGATTAAAGATTCGATTTTCTTAAAGGTTTTGATTTTATGTGTTAGATTTATTGACTGATATAACCCAAATAAACTGCTATTTGTTCCAACTCGAGCCGGGTTCATAGGTAGTCAAAGGTATGCTGCCACGTGGACATGATATAATTTTTCTACATGGGTACCTCTGCATATGAGCATCTCGATGGTACCCCAACTGGTAAGTATCTATACCTTTATTGATCTATTAACATTGATTTTAGCATGGTTTTTAACTAAGATGATTCCATTACCATTCAGGGGCTTGGTGGACAACCACTTTCCAGCCCGATATTTGTTGGATTTGATGGCAATGCACCATACGTATGCTTTATTTTCGATCTGCAAAAGATAATTAGTTTGGGTTATGAATCTTAAAAAAACAAGAGATTGTCTAGTTGGTCTTGATAAGGTTATACTGGATCATTATTTGTTGCGGTTGTGGCAGCCGATCAGCTTGTAAATGTGTTTGTGTTTATACATAATTAAATGATCAATTTCCAAGTATATGTTACTCTATTAATTCTAAATTAGATATATCTTAGAGTTGTAATCAAATGCAGTCTGTTCGAGGAGATCAAAAGAATCTTTATGATATTAATAATAAAGATCAAGACGTGTTTGGAGTTTAGAAGCATTGGTGGATTAGTATTAAAGATTATATTGTTTAAAGATTATTTTTGTAAGTAGTTATGTTTGATTATTAGTCATATTCAACTAGTTCCTTTTTTACTTTTATACATTTGTTTAAGTAAGGAGGCTCAATCATAGAAAAACAAC
>BQNB010124444.1:0-14707 GCA_026074375.1 Tanacetum coccineum
AATATGCCTAATTTATGCTTAAATTTAAAAAAATAGCATATTTTTGTGAGATTATTAGTTGCATAACCCGCACACATAATCCTTATTTCCATATTGTGAGGATTAAGCCTATTTCGTTTCTTAATTTTTACCCCAAATTCCATAAATATATGAGTGTGTCGGTGACTGTAGTAAACTTTAGAACTTGGCTTGGTATACTATTCGAGACCACAATGATGAGTATTATTTTTATAAATTGAGTGACTTATCTAAATTGGTAAATTTAAAGTAAGATACCCCTATAAAAACCTTCTGAGGCATTCCTTTCATTTGTTACACCACTAAATTTGTTTCGTTACACCCTTACACCTTAGCCTACCCTGTAGGTTAAGTCCTTAATCGGTTGTTAGTTGCTTTTGTGTAAAAGTGTGTATTTTCTATCTTTGATTAGGTCGGGAAATTGCACAATGCAATGGGAATGTGAAAGTAGTAGTATTCTTTTATTTTTCGTGTGTCTTTTATTTTCTGTGTGTCTGTTATTTTTCGTGTGTTTGCTACTTTCACTATTATGATCAGAAATAAAATCCAGATTAATCATGTTCGTGAAGTGGTGAAATTTTACACCTAAATTTCGTTTTTAGCTTATGATTAAAAAAATCAAAAAAACAGAAAAATACAAAAAAATGTAAGAGAGAAAAAAGGAGAGGATTGTGAGATAATCGGTTCGTATAAACTTAACAGATTTTAGTATTTATGAGGAACGATTATTCGTTGGTACGTGCTATAAACCAACGATGTAAAATTTTGTTGTATATTAATTCTAGTTGGTCGCAATATAAACCAACTATGTATTTTTTTTTGTATCAAGTGGTAGATATCGCCACTATTGTTGTATATTATATTATGGATGATTGGGAGTTGGCCGTTACGAGAACTCCAACTAGGTTTGTTTTTAAATATGATCAAGGCATCTTTGAGTCTAATTCGTGTCTACTAACGCGTGAGTTTCTATTGTTAAAGCGTGAGTTAGTTTGTGAATTATGTCTTTTTCATGGGCATGGTCGGGAAAGTAGCTAGCAACATTGTTCTTTATTTGTTTAGACTTAATCTATATGTATGTTTTTTTTATTTTACACCAATTATAAATGTTTCTCATGCCTAATCCCTAACCTTTGGTTTGCTCGAATGAGGGATTGAGCAATCATATGTGTTTCATTCATGTATTTGAATGTGTATATGCGGTTTTGTCACCCTTGTTGGGGTATTACTATTGGTAAAGGATACTTAATCCCTACCCAATATCATTCTTCATCCTAACCTTTAATTTTACTCGAATGAGGGAGTGAGCAATCACATATGTCTCGTTATTGGATTTGATTGTGTATGTGTGGTTTTGTCGCCCTTGTTAGGGTATTACTATTGGTAAAGGATACTTAATCCTTACTTTATATCATTTTTCATCCTAACCTTTGGTTTTACTCAAATAAGGGAGTGAGCAATCACATATGTCTCATTTATGGATTTAACTATGTATGTGTGGTTTTGTTTCCCTTGTTGGTTTACTACTATTGGTGAAGATTACTTAGTCACATTCTTTAGCTTATTCAAGTTAAGGAGTGAGCAATCACAAGTGTCGCGGTCATGGATTTGGGCGTGCACTTGTGGTTTTGTCGTTTTTTCTGGAATATTGGTATCGATAGTGATTAAAAAGAATGATCAACCTTTAAACCTTGTCATTTAACCTAATTTTTACCTTTTTAGACTTGTTACTCCTTAGCTTTAGTGGTGGAGATGTGTATCCTTGCCAAGCTTATGATAGACTACTCGTAGACATCTTTGAGTCTAATTCGTGTCTACCAAACAAAGCGTGTGTTTTCCGTGTTAAAGCGTGAGTTAGTCGGTGATTTGTGTCTTTTTCAAGGTTGTGGTCAGGAAAGTAGCTAGCAATATTATTGTTTATTGGTTGGATTTAATCTATCCGTTTCGTTATATTATTTTACAACAATTATATATGTTTCCCATGCCTAATCCCTACCCTATATTATTCTTCATCCTAACCTTTGGTTTACTCGAATGAGGGATTTAAGCAATCACATGTGTCTCATTCATGGATTTGAATGTGTATGTGTGATTATGTCACCCTAGTTGGTGTAATACTATTGGTGAAGATTACTTAATCATATTCTTTAGCTTATTCGAGTTATGGAGTGAGCAATCACAAGTGTCACGATCATGGATTTGGGTGTGCATTTGTGGTTTTGTCACCTTTTCTGGAATATTGGTATCGATAGAGATTAAAAAGAGTGATCAACCTTTAAGCCTTGTCATATTCACCCAATTTACCTTTTTAGACTTGTTACTCCTTAGCTTTAGTGGTGGAGATGTGTATCCTTGCAAGTTATGATAGATATCGTCACGGAGGCCGAGCAATTGAGCGAATACTAAATGTTTACCACTTAGATTATGTTGGAGGTGTTTTGAGTGATTTCATTTCCTATTTCGTGAGGTGTTTGGTTGTGCACTAGTAATTGAATAAAAACGCTTAAAGGAAAAAATCATAGACAATCGTTTGGGGTACGTTTTCATAAGTTAAATCTAAGGTCTACTTGTGGACAAATAGGTTTCACCACAGAATATCCGGGATCGCATGCGATATTTCAAACATATCGGATATCGGACCACTCGCCTGCTGTATTGAAGATTCGAAAGGTTACTAAAGAAAAACATAGGCCTTTCAAATTTTTTAATTTTCTGGCCCATAAAACTAAGTTTTTAAAGGCTGTTAATGAGAATTGGGAGATCCATGTGGCTGGCCATAATATGTTCCGTTTAGTTAAACGCTTAAAGCATATGAAAAAAACCTCTGCGCAAGCTTTTGCATGCTCAAGGCAATATTCATGATCGCGTTACTAAACTTAGAACTGAATTGGACGAAGTGCAAACTGCCCTAGATAGGAACCATACTTCTACCATGCTTAGAGAAGAAGATGGTGTGTACTTAACAGCTTTTACACAAGCATTGCTAGACAAAGAACGGTTCCTAAAGCAGAAATCAAAGATTGATTGGCTTAAAGTCGGTAACTCAAACTCAGCGTTCTTCCATCGCTCGGTGAAAGAAAGGGTTAGTAGAACACGTATCGATTGTATTCATGGCCAAGATAACGTGGTATATGAAGGCAGCGCGGTTCCACATCTTTTTGTAAACCACTATACGAATTTTTTAGGGACAAAAAGCTCTACTACTACTTTAAATCAAGTGGGGCTATTTGGTAGGAAATTAAATGCATCAAAAGCTGAAGCTATGATAAGGGAAGTCACAAACGAGGAGATTAAAAGGGATATGTTCTTTGATGTAACGGATAACAGCCTCCAAGCCGACTAGTTATACATCGGTTTATCTAAAAAGGTTGGACATGTTGGTATGACGTGTGTAGTGCAGTGCATGATTTCTTTGTGAATGGTAAACTGTTACAAGAAGTCAATCACACTATTCTTACACTTTTACCTAAGGTATCTTCTCCCTCTAAAATAAACGATTTTCGCCCTATCTCATGTTGTAATGTCAATTACAAATGTATTAGCAAAATCATTACTAACCGTATAAAGGATGGTCTTAACGATATTGTTAGTGATAATCAATCAGCCTTCATTTTGGGTTGCAGTATCTGGGACAATATCCTTCTAACTCAAGAGTTAATGCACAATTATCATCTTAATAGAGGGCCCCCGAGATGTGCATGCAAAATAGATATTCAAAAGGCTTATGACACGGTGTGTTGGAAATTTTTGAATGAGGTACTTATTGGTTTTGGTTTTCATGAAAAGATGATCAAGTGGATTATGGCTTGTGTAACTAGCACTTCGTTTTCTATCAATATTAATGGTGATTTGAACGAGTATTTTAAAGGCAAGCGTGGTCTTCGGCAAAGGGATCTTATTTCTCCATACCTATTTACTTTGGTAATGGAAATATTAACCCTCATTTTAAAGTGCAAGATCCGTGAAGATGATGCATTCAAGTATCACAATAAATGTGACAAACAAAAAATAGTCAATATTTGTTTTACAGATGACCTTATCTTGTTTGTTCGGCGCGGGAGGTTGCATTCGCGCTAAGATTACATTTTGATGTATTGGAAGAGTTTAAGGGAAGCCTCAGGATTAGTCCCAAGACTCTAAAGTACTGTTTTCTTGTGTAATGTGCTTGATCAGGTGAAAAGTTCTATTCTTAATCTAATGCCATTTGAAGAAGGCATTCTTCCCATCAAGTATTTGGGCGTTCCTCTTATTTCTACTAGACTTCTTCATAAGGATTGTAAAATCCTTGTTGAATGAGTGCAAAAAAGAATAAGAGATTGGAAGAATAAATGGCTTTCATTTGCGGGTCGTGCTTAACTCGTTATTTCTGTCCTTTCTTCTATGCATGTTTACTGGGCATCCGTATTTATTCTCCCGGCTGGTACGATTGATGATATTGAACAACTTATGTGTCGTTTCTTGTGGTGCCATGGTGAATCGAAATAGGGTAAGGCCAAAGTTTCATGGGAGGATGTTTGCCTTCTAAAAATTGAAGGAGGTCTTGTAATCTGGAAACTACATACGTTTAACGTGGCTTTAATGTCATCTCATGTTTAGAAGATTTTGACTAATCAAGAAACTTTGTGGGTTCGTTGGATTCATGCGTATAAGCTTAAGAATAGAAGTTTTTGGGATGTTTGTATAGGCTCCAATATTAGTTGGGGGTGGCGAAAGCTGTTGAGCATTCGGTCTACTATTAGACCATTTTTTGGCATAAAATCGGAAATGGAGCGAATACTTCTGCCTGGTTCGATCAATGGTCTAAAATTGGCCCTTTAATGTCGCATATTACTTATAGGGCTATTAATACAGGAGGGTTTAATATGCAAGAAAAAGTTGTTGATATTGTGCATGAAAACGCTTGGGTATGGCCTAACTTATGGTATTCACACTTCCTATTCTTTCAAGTATTCAAGTTCCTAATTTGTTTAACAACCAGGAAGATGGTATATATTTGAAGTTACAAGATGGTTCTTTAAAAAACTATTATGTTCGAGAGATTTGGAATGATATTCGTGGTCATGGAACTGATGTAGCTTGGCATTCTTTCGTGTGGTCAAATTACGGCATTCCTAGGCATGCAATACACGTTTGGCTGGTAATGAGAAGAAGGTTAAAAACTCAAGATAGACTAAGCAAATGGGATGTCGGCAATGATGTCGATTTAAACCTTCTTCGGTGCCCGTTATGCAAGTTACAACCCGATTCCCATGAGCATTTATTTTTCGAATGCTCTTACTCTTCCAACGTATGGAAAAGTGTTCTTAGAGTCCCTGAATTCCCAGACATCCCCCTTATTTAGACCGATATCATGGCATGGGATTGTCCTTTGGCAGAAACTAACATGTTTACTTGCATTGTTGGTCGTTTAATTGTTGCTGCAATGTCATACTATGTATGGCAAGAACAGCTAACTAGGGTTCATGGTAATGAAACGCAAAAGCACGGAGGATTTAACAAACATTATTGTCGATGTGATCAGATCGAAACTAGCATCAATCAGTTTCAAGAAAAAGATGCTAGTGGACAATATGAAGAGGATATGAAAACTGTCATGGCTCGAGTAATGGAGGCGTATTAGCTAGAGGATATTTAGTTTGGTTACTATTTATCTGTTGTTCTCTAGTTTCGAATTTTGGTTGTGGTGTTTAAGTTTGTTTAAATACATGGGTTTTTCTTTTTTTCTTTAGAGTGGCTCATCACCACTCTTTTATGTTCGAATATTATATATTTTTTAATATATTTCACCGGGTATAAACCCTTTACCCAAAAAGTTAGGGGGGGGGGTATTTGATGAAATTAAATAACATCTAATTATTAGCATCATTTATACCATCTATATCGCTCATTTTATATTATTTTATATAAAATCTGATACTTAATTGCTTATCTTTATGAATCTCAGTTATTATCGAGCAATTGGTGAAAGTTAGAGAAAAGAAGGTGTTTGGAGCATAAAATGAGGAAGCTCAAGAAATTTTACTGAATTTGACATCAATACGTCGTATCATTCTAGATAGATACGCCGTATCCCAAGACTTAGACGAATTCATAACCATTGCCTGACTTTGAAGAATATGTCGTATCCACATTAGGAGATACGCCGTATATGAAACTTTGGTCAACTTTGTTGATCCCAATAGAATAGATCTTGCTTAGCTTGTATAAGCCTAAGTTGTATTGAATAAATCCAAAACAACTATGATAGAAACTTTGATTGTGAATATCAAAGACTATGCGAAATCTAGTCAATGATACTAAGAAGAATTTCAATGAAACAGTAATGAATAAGATTAATAACAAAACAGTTTACCAAACTTTCAGCCTCAATATAATACGAACACTCTTAATAGTGTTAGGGTTACAAAACCTTGAAGCTATATTGATATCAAAACAAACGATTTCTAGATATCTAACTATATGCCCTAGGGCCTCCTTTTATACACCAAGGAGTCCTAACTGGCTTACAATATTTTCCTAAGTTATCATGATCTTCTAAACAAATAACTTATACGTATCTTTTACAAAAATATCTCATACTTATCACATAAGCAATCTTTATATTTTCTTTGATAAGTCTTTGATCTCTTCTTTGTCAGCATAAACTCTTCCAGCAGTTGTAACTTTCACACAAACAGTAGTAACTTTTGTACCAGTAGCACTAACTTAACAGTCTTAACTTCCACTTAGCATTAGTAACTTCCAAACATCATCAAGAGGCTTTTAATCCTAACAATCCTCCCCTAAACTTGATATTTATCTTCAAAAATCTCAAGTTTCTTCATTAAAAGCTTCATAATCACCAGGAGGATGCTTCCAAACACTTCACTGTTTCTTGAGCTATTTTTTCATAAGCTTAAGAAGCTGATAACACATTTCATTCAGATGATCAGTTTGAAGCTTGGTGTTTAACAACTCTGTAATTGTTGCGGGTGTAAGGGGATATCTCTTCTCAACCAACATAAAGAGATGCATGTCTTAAAACCTCACAAAGTGTACTCCACAGGAATCAAATAATTTCCAAATCAACACTTTGTTTCCTAGTAGATTTCTCCACACTATATCTTCTATATTATGCTCAAACATTGTCTTTAGATCACCCTATAGTACTCTCTCATATCCTTCTTCTGGTCTTGTAGATCCATGCTTAGCTTTCACTAATTTCTATTGAGTTTCCAAATCTTCTCTGCCAAAATCTTTAAGCATCTGAATCATTGATAAGTACCTTTTTGAACTTCTATTAGCTCTTATGATTTGAAATAGACTGATCTTTCCTTCTTTAGCAATCTTCCAATCAACAAGCTTAGAGGTTTAGTAGATAATGGTATAGCATCAAGTGCTACTTCCTCTTCATCAGGAACAACCTTTATAAGCTTTTTCATTCTCAGCTTTCTTCTTGATCCTAGCGATTTTTGCTTCTTTTTTACCTCTTGTTCTAGCTCTTCTCCTGCTCTCTTAGAACTACTTTCTGGTGCCATCTCTTCTTCAGCTTTCTTTGAGCTCTCTTTCACCAACTCAGTATCCATATCAACAAACATGTTTACCCTTGTCACGGATTTATCAAATAACTTCTAAATGTATGCAAATGACTTGTTCTTCAATTGACTTTGCTTATAACCAGCCATGTTTTTCAGATAAGTTGACATTGTACTTTTCTTTTGTGCTTTAGCTGGTGGCTTGTTCCTCTTTTCTTGAGCTCTTAATGCTGCAATCTTTCTCTTCTCCAAGAGTTCTACAAACAATCTTGCCTTCTCTTCATCTGTCAATAATTTTTGCTCTCTTGCTTGTAATCTTTCAGCTAATAACCTATCAGCCTCTATCATTGCTTGCACATTATCTTATGAAATGTTGGCTTCGTGCTAACTTGCTCATACGTCACCCCCCATCTCTTGCAAGCCTTGCTTGTTCTTCTTCTTCAGCTTGTAGCTTGAAAGCAAGTTCTTCATCAAGTCTTATTTGTTCTTTCATCTTTAAAGGCTCCTCAGGTTTAATCATCTTAGCTTTGCCTTTGTCCTTGATGTTTGAAGGTATTAGTGTTAGTGTTGGTCTTGTTGTAGATTCAACAGGGTCTCTAAAAGTAATGCTTTTAGCTTTGGGTATTGTTGAAGGTGTTGTTGTGATTGTACTCTGACATGGTTTCCCCTTTTGTACCAAATCTTACGGTTTTTGCACTCCTCAATTCAGCCATTGCTTAAGCTAAAGTGATCTCTTCAATAGTAATTGTTAGAGCAGCACTAACTTCAGCAGTACTAACTACTTCTTCAACAACTTCTTCACTTTGCTCTGCAATAAACACTTCTTCACCATTAAAAACATCTGTATCAAACATTTGAGCATCATCATACCTCCCCTGAGTTTCATTAATAAAAGTAACCTCTGCATCTTTGTTAATGTCATCTATTTTCCTCCCCTCTTTGGATGCATCCTCCTGATCACCCAAACCTTCATCTTTAGAGGAAACAACTTGTGCAGATCTACCAACTTTGAATAATCTTTTCATCCTTGGAGTTTTTGACTTCCTTTTCCTTTCCAGCTTCTTGACTCTCTTCTTTAAACTAGCAATATCCTTTGCTTAAGCAGTCTTTGTTGTCTTTAAGTTAAGAACTCTATCAGACATTTTTGTACAAAGGTCCATCAATTCTATAAGTTTATGTCTGTCCTCCCCACTTCCAAGTGTGTTAACTCTTGAGAGAGGTGGGTCATTGGACTGTGTAGGTACATTGTCCTCATTGGCAGCCTCATCTGATATAGGCTCTGTAGGACCACTAGATTAAGGAATCTCAGTGTCTTTTCTCTGTTTTCTCCTAGATTATTTCTTCTGAGGTTGTGATGTTGATGGTTGAATGATGGGTGTGTAATGGGGATCAGTTGGCATAGTTGAACCTTCACCCATTTCTTCTTGAGCTTGAACCATCATGGTTGAAAATAAGGGTGTAAACTAATAAGAGAATCCTTTCCTAAACCCTTTTCAAATTGCAAATACCTTTCTAGTATGAGAGGGTGTAACAAAAATTTCATCATGAGTAGACATATCACCAATTTGTTTATCCAGAAAGACTTGCACAAACCTTGGATACATTAGAAATTTGACACTACTATCCACATTCTTTACCATACTTTCAAAGATATACTTAGAAAAGTTGAATTTTTGGTTTGTGGCTAAGTAGATTATTGCAGAGGCCATAGTGCTACTAAATTCGTTCCATGCAGTAGACTTAGCACTTAGGCATTGCAGAATAGTATGAATCAAAAACTTCCATTGAGGAGAAAAGAAAGCTTTGTAGAATGTAAGTTTCTGAGAAGGTTTTTCATACCCTATTAAAGCAAGTTGCTCAAAAATATCAGCATTGGGTAGACATTCAATTCCTTCAGCATCTTCCAATTGAAGATTTCTTCTGACACTTGTCTCAGTGATGATCAATTTCTTCCCATCCACTAGGGCTTGTAACTGAACTTCTCCATTAACAGTTTTCACTTTTGCAGTAGCCCAAAACTGCTTAATACATAAAGTATTATTTTTTTTTAGGATTGTAGGATTAACCGTTAATGCATATTTGATAGGATTCGCATTCAAGAAATCTAAAATTTGTTCAAACCCGTCACTTTTAGTGGGTTTAGACAAGAACGCGACCATGTTATGTGAATCAGCAAACTTTGGAGCAGACATTATGATGGGTTTTGATGATTAATGATGAAATTGAGTTAGGGTTATTGATTAGAGAGTATATGAAAGATTGAAATTGATTAAATGATTTAATGAAACCTTTAATCGAAGTGTTTATGAAACTACCCTCAACAGCATTAACGTTCACCAGCAGTAGTAAGTTATGCCTAGCAGCATTATTTCAACTAGAGTAGTAAGTACCCAAGCTCAGTAGTAACTCTGTGTAAATTTAAGGCCCCTAGCAGCATTAACTACAACCGCAGGTAGTAAGTTCTATGCCATATCAGCATTCAACTTGCTCTAGCTAGTAGTAAGTTATGCTAGCTGCTTTAACTTTGAATCACCAGCATTAACTTAAGTTCCTTTCTAATCGGTATTTCATCATCAAATTAGAATTTGTAACTTACCAAATTCTTTTTTGTCTGTTTTTGATTTCTCTCAATTTCTTTTAGCTCACATTCTCTCTGTATGTTTTTTATTTCTCTCAATTCTTTTAGCTCACAATTCTCTCTATCTGTTTTTGATTTCTCTTAATTCTTTTAGCTCACAATTCTCTCTGTCTGTTTTTTATTTCTCTCGATTCTTTTAGCTCATAATTCTCTCCGTCTGTTTTTATCACACATCTCTCTTTTTGTTTTTAATCTCACTAATTTCTCTTTGTCTATTTACCTCACCATTTTCTTAATCAGGACTTTAAAGATTTAGCATTCCAATACTGGAAATCAGATATTGAAATCTACTTACATCAAATGCCTTTGTAAGCAAATCTGTAACATTCTTGTCAGTATGAATCTTGATCATTTGAATTAGCTTCTTTTCATTGGAATCTCTGATGAAGTGATGTCTAATCTCAATGTGCTTTGTCTTTGAGTGAAAAATAGGGTTCTTCACTATGCATATTGTGCTCTCATTATCAATATAGATCTTTGTATGAATAAAGTTATACCCACAATCCAGCAATTAATTTTGAATCCAAAGCACTTGGCCATGACAACTTGAAGCAGCTACATATTCAGCTTCTGTTGTGGAATTAGCAACCACAATATGCTTCTTACACTGCCATGAAATTAATCTACATCTTAGGAATTGACAACCTCCTGTTGTGGACTTCCTATCTAAGCTTGCTCCTGCATAGTCACTGACAGTGTATGCCACCAAATTAAAAGGTGAATCCTTAGGATACCAAAGGCCTAATTTAGGTTAACTTTTAAGATATCTAAAAATTCTTTTCACAGCATGAAGACTGGAACGTTTAGGTAATTGAATCTGGCACATTCACATTAAAGCAAAAGTAATTATCTGGTCTTGAAGAAGTTAGATACATCAATGAGGTAATCATTGATCTATACATGTGTTCATCTACATCTTCACCATCTGCATCTTTGAGCAAAGGCTTATGGGTGTGTTTGCTGTTTTGACATCACTAAAGCCAAATTTCTTCAAAATATCAGTTACATACTTGTCTTGGCTTATAAAAATCCCATCTTCCTTTTGCTTCACTTGCACTCCTAGGAAGAATGTGAGCTCACCCATAGAGCTCATCTGAAACTTCTTATGCATCATCTTTTCAAACTCTGCGCATAACTTCTTCTTTGTAGACCCAAAAATGATATCATCTACATATACGTGTACTATCAGAATATCACCTTGGTCCCTCTTGATAAACAAAGTGTTGTCTATATGTCCTCTCTGAAACCTATAATCTAACAAATAAGTGGACAAGGTCTCATACTAAGCTCTGGGAGCTTGATGCAAACCATAGAGAGCCTTTTCTACTTTGTAAACTCTGTTAGGGAAGTCTGGATCTTCAAATCCTGGTGGTTAACAAATATAGACTTTCCCTTCAATCTTACCATAAAGAAAAGTAATCTTGACATCCATTTGATACACCACAAAGTCTTTAAATGAGGCATAGGCTAAGAATAGCCTAATTGCTTCAATTCTGGCAACAGGGGCAAAAACTTCATCATAGTCAATCCCTTCTTCTTGTGTGTACCCTTGAGCAACCAATCTTGCTTTGTTCTTTATCACAATGCCTCTTTCATCCTTCTTGTTCCTGTAAACCCATTTAGTGCCTATGGCCCTTTTGCCATTTGGTAAATCCACCAGGGTCCAAACCTTTTGTAATTTGAATTGTAGAAGCTCATCCTGCATAGCTTCTATCCAACTTGGTCTTTGTTGCTTGGATTACCTTCTTGGGTTTCATCTTATGATAAAAAAGCAAGAGACAAACAATTTTAACAGTCTTTATGGTTTGTTCTTTGCTGAACTGAACTAAACAAACCATGTTCTTTCAAATTCTTTGTCATTCTTCTTGTTTGAGGTTGCTGAATTCACAAGTTTCTCTAATGATTTGGTCAACTGTATGATCTTTGTGTATTCTGTAGTTGGAGAATAGGACTGACAGCATAAATGCATCTAAATTGGTTCATTGTCAGCTTTGCACCAACATCTTCATCCTTCATCTGATATAAAAATATCTTCCAATTCAAGCATAATTGGATCTTTGGATAGTTTAATACTTGTTTTTAGATCAACAACATTAACTTCTGTGCCAGCATCATTAACAGTTGAACTAACAACATTAACATTGTTAGTGTTGTTTCCATCACTAGCAGTATTAATATTGTTAGTGCTGTTAATATAATCATCCTTCTCTTGATTAATTCTTGGCTCCTCTGTACTTGGAACCTCACTATCTTTCCCTTTAGTTGGATTTCCACTTTCATTCACTGGATCTTTAGCATCCTTCTTTTCCTCTTCCCCTAATGTTTTGAATCCAGCATCAGGAGATTCCTTTGAATTCTGAGAGAATAGTGGATCAGCAGGCCACATTGGTAGCAAAATGTAATCTTTGCGTATGGTACTGTCTCCATTCGTAGCTTTTACCTGCATTATCACATTCTTTTGTACCTGCATTACCATTAGACTACTTCCCTGCAACAACTGGCTTATAGGTCATAGAATTTGTTAGTGCATCTATATCAAAAAGCTAATTAGGTCCACTTCTTGTAATATTAGATGTATTTTCACTAAATTATACATGCAGGTTCTCTTATACTGTCCTAGTTCTACTTTTTAATACTCTGAATGCTTTGATATTGGTAGAGTATCCTATAAAGAACCCTTCATTAGCCTTTCCATCAAAATTACCTAGGTGATCTATGGTATTAAAGATTGTTACCGGACAACAAATGGTTTCATGAAGTAAGAGGTTTTTCTACCTAGAAAAAAGTTCCTAAGGGGTTCTTGTTGTGAGGCTTGATAACTAAACACCTATTTTGGACATCCCCAAGCAGTATTAACTGCTTTCAACCAGAAGTTAATTGGAATCAGCTAGATAGTTCTCAGCAGCTCTATTAGTGTCCTATTTTTCCTTTCTGCTACTCCATTTTGTTGTGGAGTCCTAGCAACACTAAATTCCCTCTTAATACCCTTCATTTCACATAACTGATTCATGACCTTATTCTTGAATTCAGTCCCATTGTCACATCTAATCACTTTCACCTTAAGGTCTATTAGATTTTCTATGCCTGTAATAAATGTTTTAAGGATTTCACTAGTTTCATCCTTAGTGGCTAAAAAGAAAACCCAACTAAACCTACTATAGTCATCTGTGACAACTAGGCAGTACATCTTTTTCATTAGACTCTTTACAAATGTTGGCCCAAACAAATCCATATGAAACATTTGTAATGGTTGGCTGATTGAGCTTATAGTCTTGGTCTTACAAGAGGCTTTATGTTGCTTTCCTTTCTGACAAGCAACATATGTATGACTATTTTAAAAAATCTTTGAAGGTAAACCTCTTACAAGGTTTCCCCTCACTAGTTTGTTCATAGTTTTGAAATTTAGACTTCCTAAAGGAACAATATTCTTTAAATCAACACTGTACATGTTATCTTTTCTAGGAACTCTAAGCAAGACATAATTTTCATCAAGTAGCTTAAAGTCAAGAGACAAAACAACACATTCAGTGTCTGTAAAAAGAACACTGTTTTTCTTGTCACACATTTATAAGACACTGAAAAGGTTAAACTTAAGCTCCTTAACAAAGTACAGATCTTCAAAATCCAATTTACTTGTACTAAGTTTACCTTTACCAGTGATTTTACCTCCTTTAGAATCTCCTCTAAATGTAACTATCACCACGACGGTCCTTGTGCTCCCAAATGCCACAAATGCAACCGATTTGGTCATTTATCTCCTGACTGTAGAAACCCCCCAAATGGCAACGCTGGGGGCAACGAATGTTTTGAATGTGGTGTTCAGGGGCATTTCAAGAAGGATTGTCCAAAATTGAAGAACAATAACAACTGGGGTAATCGGGATGGAAATACTAGGGCACAGCCAAAGGTGTATGCAGTGGGTAAAGCAGGGGCAAACCCGGACAACAATGTCATCACGGGTACGTTCCTCTTGAATAACCGCTATGCATCTATTTTATTTGATACCGATGCCGATAGGAGTTTTGTATCTACTGCATTTAGCTCCCAAATTGTTATCACTCCCACTGCATTAGATCATGATTACAATGTCGAACTAACTGACAGACGAATTGTTGGGTTAAACACTATTATTCGGGGTTGTACGTTAAACTTCTTAAATCATCCTTTCAACATAGACCTAATGCCCTTAGAACTAGGTAGTTTTGACGTAATAATTGGTATGGATTGGTTGGCAAAGTACCATGCCGTTATTATCTGTGTGGAAAAGATTGTTCGTATTCCTTTTAGAGACGAAATTTTAATCGTTCGAGGTGACGGAAGCAGCAATGAACACGGGACTCGATTGAACATCATCTTGTATACTAAGGCTCAAGAGTATTTAACGAAGGGATGTTACGTATTCTTAGCAAATATCACCGTAAGCGAAGACGAAGACAAGTCAAAGGGGAAACGACTTGAAGACGTGTAAGTTGTTCAAGAATTTCCTGAAGTTTTTCCTGAGGACTTGCCGGGTATACCACCCACTCGACAAGTGGAA
>BQNB010124445.1:0-15723 GCA_026074375.1 Tanacetum coccineum
ACAAACCAACAATTGCCACCTTGGCAATCCTTTGCAAGCTCATTCGGCAAAGAATAAAGACAAGAAATCAATGGTGATGATCTTAAGACTTAGGCTCTACTCATTTTAGATGGCCAAGATTGCTTTTTGAGCTTACTCACACAACAAGCACACCCGCAGGAGTTCTCACAAAGAAAGCACAAGACCTAGAACCTTCATTTGCTTAGTATAAATAGGACTCATTGTAAGCCCTTAGGCACTAAGTTTTTTTACCTAGTTAACTCTCAGCTTATATTTTAAGTCTTTTTAGCTAATTGTATTATTTTCTTAAAAGCCTTGTACTAATTTTAAGTTTAATGAAATATTAAAGTTTTTATGTTTTATACCGTTTATAAGTTAAAGTGTTTGATTTTTAAAACTATTTTATAAGCTCACAAAAGCTCTTTTTATAACATTCTTAAGCTGTTTACTTAAGTCTTACAAACTCTTTCATAGTTTGTAAGGTTTAAGCTTATTTGCCCTGTTTTGAGCAAGGGCCTTTGTAAGTCTCATTTTTCCATTTTTAGCTTATTTACTATTAAACTGCTTATTGTGCGTATCTCTTGCTTATTGCTGCTTATTTATGCTTATTTATGTTATTTGATGCTTATGTATGCCTGCTTTTAGTTTGCAAATCATTTGTTTAAGTTTTCTTAAATTCTGTCTTAAATAGCTTATTTAGTTGCACAATATGTTTTAGCTTATTTAAGTGCTTATTGGTTGTTGAAACTTGCTCAATATTGCTTATTAATCTTATTTAACATCTGGTGTTTGAATTTTTTTGCTTAAATCTTCATAAACAAGTTTAAAAATGGTTTCTAAAAACTTAAAGGGGTGTTTGGCACAAGCAGTACTATCCTATAGTTAGTACTGTTTGTTCCATTTTGACCCATTTGGGAACTTTAAAAATCATTTTTGAGGTTTTTTAATCTGTTTTAGATAAGTGTTTTAGTTTAGAATTGATTGTTAAGGATTTGTATAAGTTTAACTTAAATTTGTGGTCATTAAAACAGTTTAGTGTAGCTTATTTGATTAGGAATTTTAAATTAGCTTTTATGCATTGGTTTTGTATTGTTTTAAGTTGTTAAAATGCATTAGAGTAGGTGTTTTGAAGTGTGCATGATAGTTTTATGTTTTACCAAAATCTGTCAATGTTTAACTAAGTGTTGAAAATTTTGAGAAATTGCATTTTCATTTGCTTTTTATAGCTTATTCTGAATTTCAAAATGGTTTTTGATTGTTGATATGTGTTCTTTGAGGTCCAAAGTTAATCTGTTTGTGGGTTATAAGTTCATAAGGTTCTGTTTAAGTGCTTATTTTTAAGCTCAAAAGTGGTATTTTGTGAAGATTGCAAAAAAAATTCTAAGTGTTGAATCTGTGTGAAATAGCTTTTTCATTAAGTTTTTTAAGGGTTTATTTTAATTTCAAACTGCTTTTTTATTGTTGATTTAAGTAGCTTTTTTGGCCAAGCTTTTTAGTGGTATAAGCCACTAAGCCATAAGGATCTGTTTGCTAGCTTATTTTTTAGCTAGAAAAGTCTTTTTTGGCTGTTTGCTTAACAGTTTTGCCAAAAAGCTCATTTGCTTATTTAGGCTTATTTGCTTATTGAAAACAGTTAGCAATTAATCTCTTAGTATAGTTTAGCTTATTCTGTCACTTTGACAACTTAATTTCGTGCGTATTTGTGGTTTCTAAAAAAGTGTTTTTGTAAAAATTGCTTATTTGTTGCTTATCTAAAAAGTTATAAAAAAAATGGCAAATCAAAAACATTTGGGAGTTGAGGGAAGTCCCAGGTGAGCAAGACTCAAACCCGGGACCTCAACCCCTACTCACCAATCATTTTAACCAACACACTCACTACCACTAGCGCCCTTGGGTCTTTTCCGTTTAACTTTTCATAATCTATATACTTGTACACGTTTTCATTCCTTTTTCTTATAAGCAATTCGAAGTAGAAAATCATTTTTTGGAATTTTTAGGTATTAATTTGTTATTTTCTAGGATTTTAAATAGATTAAATAGGTTTTAATTCATAAAAAAATTATTAAAAAGTCAAAAAAATATAAATCTTTTTTAGAAAATTTTCTTTTGTCATTTTAAAGGTTTAGAAACCAAATTTGCATTTTTAGGGTTAAGATTTGCCTTAGTTAGTTTTTAGTCGCGTTTTTAGGATCCCCGTTTTGCGTTTTTAGTTTAAAATAGTTTTGCCTTAATTGTTTTTAAGTGTTTGCATTAATTTTCCTATAGTCTTAGAAAACCAATCTAAATCTTGTTCCATTCAAGCATCGATTATCAAAATGACTCTCGACTTTCAATTGCATTCCTCGTTGGGGATAACGACCCGGGAATCATACTCCCGGTTTACTACATTGAGGTTTTTGACTATCCTTACTATATATTATATATTTATTTATATATATATTTAAAAAGGGTTAGCATCAATCCTAATCAAATTTTGGCGCCGTCTGGCAGCGGGAAGATGTATTACGATTGTGTTACGTTTTGTCAATATGTGTTTGAAGGTACTTCCGTGTGAAAGTTATTTTGCTTATTTTCTTTGAGACAAAAAAATACATAAAAATTTTTTCTTTATTATTTAGTTTTATATATATATATATATATATTAGATGATGATAATATAAAAAAAAAAACAAAAAAAATACACAAAAAAACCAAAAATTTAAATTATGGTCCATAAAAGAAGAAATAAAATTCACCCTAAATTTATACTTTAAATTGAAGTTTTATCATTAACAAGTTCCCGAACCAAAGTAAAAAAACTTACCTTTTGTGTCTCTCGCGTTCACCTTTGAAAGTTAAACAAACTATAAGAGGGGTATAAGGCGGGTCGTTCCAACTATTACGCCTCAAAGGAGTAAGTTTTTTAATAGATTCAACGTATTTCCTACTCCTCCGCCTCCCATTTGTGCGTTTTTTCTCTTTTAAGAGTTACCGAGGGAAGCTCTGTGATTATTAGCGTTTATGTGTCTTATCTCAGTGTCCCATTATTAAAATATTGTGAATACCATTTGTGAAAAAAAAAAAAAAATTAGTATAAATTTTCTTTTTAATTTTAGTTGCATTGCCGCACTCGTTCTCTAATCCCGTAATTATAACCGTCAAACAACAATCAGTCCACCCGACTTTTGTTAAAACCATTTATCTTGTTGGAGGAACCTATTGAAAATCAAGCTCCTCCAGTAGTTACGATGGCCGATAATCGTACTATGGCCAATTTGATCAAAAGCACCACCGAGGGTTACGAGGATGCAGCTCGTTGTTCCCGAGTGACGCGGACAACTTTGAGCTCAGACATGTTTGCTTAATCTTGTTTCAAATAAAACATTTTTTTGGACATGACAAAGAAGACCATCATGCTCACATTCGTTTATTTCAACAAGATCACTTCTACGATGAAGTTCCCGAACGTCCCGAGTACGTCGGTTAAGGCTTGATGCTTTTTCCATTTTTTCCCTTTGAGGGTATGCCGGCCGATTTTGGCTTCGAAAAAGAACCCCTCGATCGTCTGACATGGGATGATCTTGTTTCATAATCATCACAAATTCTTCCTCCTTCTAAAACAATAAAAAAATAAAATCCTTCGAATGAAAATCAGAGATTTCAACAACGATTTGATGCAAACTTTTTACGTGGGCATTGAGGGACCGATTCAATGATCTTCTTACGGCATGCATCAATCATAGATTTTCGGAATTATGAACTCGATACTTTCTATAATACTTTGAACTCTAATGATCAAGATTCGTTGAATTTCGCCGCGGGTGGTAACTTTTTGGATAAAAAGCCCCGGGATTGCCTAAGAATCATCGAGAGCAAATCCAAAGTTCGTAATTCACGTAATAAACCGGTTGTTGCCAAGGTGAGTTCGAGCTCTTCTACCCTCGGTATTTCTCTTGATGTTGCCGAACTTAAAGATATGGTGAAAGCCTTACTTCTCGATAAGAAAAACCAATCCTAAGCTCTCGCTACCGTAAAAGCGGCCGAGGAAAGTTGTCTTACTTGCGGTGGTGCTCATTCTTACCGAAATTGTCCCGCCACCGATGGCAACGTTTATCATTGACAATATTCAAGAATATGTTTCTCAAGCCGCCGCGGCTAATTTCAATCAAGGAAATACCGGTTACCGAGCCCCGATTGCTAATCAAATTCGACCTCCCGGTTTTCCTCCCGTTCAAACCAAATCAGGAATATCAAATCCGTTACAATCAAAACGGGGGGGAATACATTACAAACCGAAGGCCAAATTTTGATCCTGCCGATATCAAACCCCTGGTTCACCAAGCTCCACCTTACCAAGCTTCGGCTCCGCAAACACAAGGTGTGTCGAAGGATGATTTTCAAAACTACGTCAAAGCTAATGATGCAGTTATGAGAAATATGCAAAATCAAAATCAAAACTTGCAAAATCAAATGACCAATTTAACGGACATGCTTTCCAAATTCATGAATTCCCAATACCGCTTCTACTTCAGGTTCAGGGACACTCCCTAGTAATACCATACTAACCCGAAAGGTAGATTTGAAGGGTATTACCACCCGAAGCGGTGTTGCTTATCAAGGACCCACGATTCCTACTACTTTGATTCTCCTCCTAAAGTAGGGAACCGTGAAACCCGACGGGTGACAAAGGACATGATGCCTGCCTACATAGTAGCGGAAGTACAAATCGACGTCAACTTTGGTTGGTCCAAGTTCAACTCAAGTATAAATTCTGAGCCCGTTGTTGCTCCCGTTAGTGCTCCGAAGCCTAACCCGAAACCATCAATTCCATATCCGTCTAGACTTAATGACCAAAAGATCCGCGAAAAAGCTAACAATCAAATTGAGAAATTTTACCAAATCTTTCAAGATTTGCATTTCGACCCCATAGCTTCGCGGTGCTTTAAATTCTCTGCCTAAATTTGCATCAAACATTATGAGGTTTTAATCAGTAACACAAAAGAAAAAATTATCTTTGAATTAGCTAGAACTCCGTTGAATGAGCATTGCACGCGGTTTTCCTCAAAATTACCCAAAAACTTAGGACCCTGGCTCAAATTTTAATAACGTGTGTGCTTTTCCTGAATGGATGAATGCTTAGCCTTGGCAGATCTTGGCGCAAGCATAATCTCATGAATGATCCTTGGAAAAATCTTTGCTCTTCCGCGGAGCTCAATCTATAATTGCATGACTCTTGAAACTTGGCGGACTGTCTCGATTCTCCACAATCCGATCAGTATCGCCGAAGATGTCTACGTAAAAGTAGGAAAGTTCCAATTCCCGGCCGACTTTGTAGTCGTTTAGGTAGGATTTGATGCCGATCCACGAGTTCCTTATTCTCTAGGAGATCCTTCTTTAAAGATACCGGACGTGCTTTGATTGATGTTTTACGGAAGGAGGGAATTGACTCTTCGTGATGAATGAAGCCGTATCATTCAATCTTGATAAAAACTTCGGATACTCCTCTAATATGAATGATAATTCGGTTAACCGAATCGGGAAAAAAAAAAAACAAAAACGTCTTGATATTGCTTGTGAAGGAGTACTCTTAAGAAGTTCTCGGTTTCTCTGATGTGATCGCGAGTGGCAATCCCACTCCTTATTATGACCCGATCGTTTCTACCTCTTCTCCGACCCTCACTCCCTTCGGGGATAGTGATTTTCTTCTCGAGGAAGTTGACGCTTTCCTCGCTCTTGAAGATGATCCAACTTCATCGGAAGTTGATCACTCTTATTATGACCCATAGGGGGACATTCTTCTTCTTGAAGCATTTCTCAATGATGATCCATCATTACCCCCTCCCACTCAAGGGGATATTATTTGCTGAATGAAATTTGAAAAGAACTAAAGTTTGTGAAGCTAATATGATGAATCTTCATCGTGAACTCCCGGAGGTGAACGCAAGGACTTACCTCCTCATCTTAGGTACGCATTTTTAGAGGGTGACGACAAGTTTCCCGTCATAATTGCTAAAGACTTGAGTGTCGAGGAAAAAGCCGCCATAAAGGTTTTGAAGTCACACAAGCGAGCCATCGCTTGGAAACTCTCCGACATTAAGGGTATTTAACTCAGAATTTGTACTCATTAGATTCTTATGGAAGTGGATTCAAACACGATGGTCCACACAAAGGACGGGTGAATCGAAAACCACGATGTCATCAAAAAAAAAGAGGTTGAAAACTTCTGATGCCGATTAATTTCACCGATCTCGGATAGTCCTTGGGTAAGCCCCGTACATTACGTACCGAAAAAAGGTGGTTTTACCGTTGTTGAAAATGATGAAAATGAGTTAATTCCTACTCGATTGGTTATGGGTTGGCGTGTATGCATTGACTACCGAAAGTTAAATGAAGCCACCTCGTAAAGACCACTTTCCACTACCCATTTATGGATCCAAATTGCTTGGAGAGATTAGCGGGAAACGAGTACTATTGTTTTCTGTCGATAGGTTCTCGGGTTACTTTCAAATTACATCGGACCCTTCTTATGATCAAGAAAAGACACATTCACGGTTTGTCCATTTGGAAGTTCGTCCTACCATCGCATGCCTTTCGGCTATGCAATAGCACCAGGAAGTTTCTTAAAGGTGTTATGATGGCTATTTCATGATATGATCAAAAAAACGATAGAGTCTTCCTTGGACGGACTTTTCGGTCTTTGGAATTCATTCGAAATTGCCTCTCTCGTGTGGACATGATGTTAAAAGGTTGTGAGAGACACCAATCTTTGTTCTTAATTGGGAAAAGAGTCATTTTATGTTTAAGGAAGGCTTTGGCCTTGGCCCATAAGATTTCCAAAATGGGATTGAGGTCTGATATATGAAGCCAAAAAAATTGATGTGATTGCTAAGGTTACCTCATACCACTATCCGGTTAAGTGTGTTCAAAGTTTTCTCGGTCATGCCGGTTTCTAACCGAGGTTCATTAAGGATTTTTCAAATTTTAATACCGACCGATGATCATTTTCTTGAGAAAAATACTCGTTCATCTTCTCCGATGATGTATTCAAGCTTTTGAAGTACCTTTAAAAGAAAAAACTTACGAAGCTCCAATCTTGATTGCCCCGACTGGGACTACCTTTGAGCATTATGTGCGATTACAGCGACTCTTGCCATAGGTGCAGTCTTGGGGCAACGTCATGAAAAACACTTTAGGCCTATACACTATGCTAGTAAAACAATGAACGAGGCGGAATTGCATTACACCACGACAGAGAAAGAAATGTTAGCCGTGGTGAGTTGCCTTCGAAAAATTCGGTCTTTCCTCATCTTGAACAAAAGGGGCATTGTGTATCAGGCTTCACTTCGCCCCCTCAAATATATATTTGCTAAATAGATTTACAAAGGCAAGATTGCTCCGGTGGGTTCTCCTCCTTTAAGAGTTCACATTCAAAGTAATTGACACAAAAAGGACGTTAGCGCGCTCGAATATACGCTCCGGCGATCATCTTTTCCGATTAGAAAATCCTTGAAAATGTGCCTCGGACCAAAGGGAGATAAATGAAACGTTTCTCTCGAGACATTTATCTGGTGACTTTTCATGGTTGACTTCAAGTACCTCGTGGTTTTCCATTTTACAAATTACCACGCGGGGAATTTCATTGTTAAAGGGTTGTCGTTCCCAAAAAAGAACAACAGTTTTTTCAAGGATGTGAAACATCTACTTTTGGGACAACCCTATTTGTTTAAAATTGTGCGGAAAGTGAATCCGGCGGTGTGTTCTCTAGGCAAGAAAGAAGCTATGAATTCCTCATAGCTTGCCTTAGTGGTCCCAACCGTGGGGGACATATACTTTGGGCCAACTACACCGCCAAGAATAGTTTTTGACTCTGGTTTGTATTGGCCAACTATTTACCGAGATTGCCAGGACTGGTCACCCGATTGTGACACTTTTCAGCGTCAAGGGAAAAATTCGCAACGTGATCGTGATAGATCCTCAAAAATTCCATCCAAGTTTGGAAATCTTTACGTATGGTTGGCATCGATTCATGGGACGTTCCCGTCTTCACGAAACTGGGAAAAATATATATTCGTGGCGGTCGCTCTACTTTGTCAACAATGGGTTGAAAGGAAAACGCTCCCACCACGACGCTCCCGAGTTGTTTGCAAATTTCTTAAATCTCTATTTGCCGATTTCGGTACCCTCGGTGCTTCATATTTGATCGCGGAACCCATTTTGCAATGACCAGTTTGCAAAGGTCAGTTAAATAGGGAGTTACTCACCATCTTTCCACCGCATATCACCCACAAACATGTGGGCACAGTTGAGGTACTCCATTCGTGGCGTGAATATGACCATTATCTCAATACGGACAACATATGCGCGGCTTCTCTCGCACGCGCACGCACGTTGGTGGATTTTAAACTAGATGATACACTCTGGGCCTTCCGTACCGCTTACAAAACACCCATCGGGTGTACCCCATATAAGCTCGTGTACAGAAAGGTATGTAACATTACCGATCAGAGCTCGAGCACAAAGCGTGCCTAATGTTTTACCTACCCATCCCACCCTTCATCTGGATTCGGATTTCACTATTTCTAGTGATTCCCTCGGATCTGACCTTATAGTTTTTTTTCCTTCCGGAACTAGAAACAAGATTTTCGATCCAGGGATATTCATTCGAGTCCAATCCAAGATATTTCTATCACGGGATTCATTTTCTATCTCATTCATATGTGATCCTCTTTTTCCAGTGATTGACACTCTGCTTCCATTTTCATCCAAAAATGAGGACAAAGTTGTCAATACCGGTATTCTTGCTGCATGTGAGGAGCAATCTTCTCACCTCTCATCTCATCGGGGCTTGAAAGCTTTAAATGAAAGTCCGATGATGATTCATGGAGAGAAAACTCCTAATTTGGGTGTTCGTCATCTCCATTTCTATCCCCCTTGATCATCTCAAGTATGGGGGGATCTATCGATTTGATTGTGCCTGCAGTCGTTGTTTTCACGTAATCCCGTTTTTACCACCAAAATTTCAAAAAAATGAAAAAATTTAAAAATTTTCAAAAAATAAAATAAGTGTTTTGTCATAATTTTGACTTTCCTGTTGGGTAGAATAAGAATAAATTTTGACTCGATCGAGCGTGTTGAGCTCTAGCTTGTTCCTTTACTTTTAGACTAAGCATTCACGAATCTTCGCGAAGAACGAAAAATGATAGAGTTAAGTATGAGTTGGATGCTAAACAAGGATTATTTAGAAATCTTAAGAGCTCATGTGTGTAATTTGTGGCTTTTTCTCCCATAAGCTCCTAACCGGACTAATAATACGTGCTATTTTTAGAGATTAAACTTAAATCAACAATTTTTATGTGGACGATAACAATAATTTTAGTCTTAGTTCAAATTTATACTTAAATTTTCCAAAAAGAAGTCTTCTCTAAGTGTAAAATGAAATATATGTATGTATATATATGTATGTATATATATGTATGTATATATATGCATGTATATATATGTATGTATATATATGTATGTATATGATGAAAAATGGAAAAAAGAATGAATAATAATTATAAACTGTGGGCTGATAAAAGTTTGCTGCATCTTGTCGGCTCACAACCGATGTTGCAGCCTTCTAAAAGGTTGAGGGTTACAATTGCATCATGGTTATGTTTAATATTAAGTGTGAATTACTAAATGTAAGGAAAATCTCTTTTTATTAAATTTAAATATGCTTTTGAACTTAGACTATTTCATTTTAAGTTTCTAAATAAGCTATGTATAAACGGGAAAACTAAGAGTTTTTGAAACCGAAGTTCCGTGAGTCCCGATACTAGTCTCTGTGGGGTGTCAAAAGCCTGGTCACTTAGCCATAATGTTGGGATGTGCCGAGACGAAAGTCGTTATATGGGATGATCTCGCCTTCAAACTCATTATTCTCGGGTGGAACGTGAAGCATAGAATTTTGCAAAACGTCGCATAGTAAGAATAATATCCGAGACTGATAAAGTTTGCTTGCATCTTGCCGGCTCACAATCCGAAGTTGTAGCCTTTAAAAATGGTGCGAGGGTTAAATTGTATCACTGGTTATGTTTAATTTAAGTGTGAATTCATAAAGTAAGATCTCTTTTTTGTAAATGTAATATGCTTTTGAACTTACCTATTTCATTTTAAGTTTTTAATAAGCCTTATGTAGTATACGGGAACCTAAGAGTTTTTGAAACAAAGGTACGTGAGTCCCAGATCTAGTTCTCTGTGGGGGTTCAAAAGCCTGGTTCACTTAGCGCAAGGTTGGATCAGATGTGTATGAGACGGAAAGTCGCTACATGGGATGATCTCGCCTTCAAACTCATTATTCTCGGGTGGAACGTGAAGCATAGAATTTTGCAAAATGTTGATCCATGGTTGAAATTCAAAATGGCACATTCACCTAAGATAAAATAAATGTCAGGAGTGAAAAGTTCACAAGTTTCAAATATGAGTAGTGTTAGCATCTTAACTGATATTTAATGGTGATTTCGTTTTAAGCTTGGTTTGGAACGAGTGAAAAGTCGGGGACGATGAATTTATCCTTTTTGGGGCATTTTCGGATCGAAATGCATCTTGTTCTATGATCCCTAACGGTTATGAAAATAACGAAAGTCAAATAAGTTAGTTGCTTAAAAAGGAAATAAAAAATAAAAAAAATGAGAAAAATGAAAAATACAAAAATATTAGTAGGAATTAGTGTATATCTTTTAAAATGGTAAAAACAGAGCTTTTCGAAGCTGTTGATTCTTTAATTTCCCTCGATGAACACTTAGCTACTTTTTTGAGGTAATTAGTCGAGGGGGATCGAGATTCTTAGTTTTCTTAAGTGCTTACTTATAGCATTGCGTGAGGACACGACAATATCTTAGTATGGGGGATTTTGGTATGTGTTTAATTACACATACCTATTGATCCCTTAAAAGGATTAAATTGACAAAAAATTATATATCAAAAATACATTGTATTTGTATGTTTTGCATTTGTATTGTGCAGGAAACGGATATCCAAGAAAAGGACAAAATCGAAGCCAAAACGACAAAACCGAGCACGAGAACGGAAAGACCGTGAGAAGTCAAAAAGACGAAGTCAAAGTCAACAAAAAAAGTCAAAGTCAAAGTCAACCCCGGGAAGTGGCATTGGAAAAAAGCATCAAAAACCGAACTCGAAAATCTAAATTGTCAAAAGTGGGCCTACCCGTACCCACCTAGTGGGCCCGGGTCAACCCACTTATATACTAAATCTTTATAAACCTTAAACCTTATAAAAAAAGCCCAAGTCCATTTTTATTATAGCCGGCCTAACAACTAGCACAAACAATAACCACTTAACCCCACTTAACAACCTGTCCACCCATTCCCTTAACCTTTACACTGTTAGTTCTCTAAGGACTAACGGTGCAAACATCACTATAACTTCAAGGACCAAAGATGCACCACTCAAGGACTATGAATGCAAGAGTTATACACACTCTCAGGGACCATTCTTGCCATCTTTCCAAACCTTCAAATAAGGCGCGAACACTGTACATCTTTCAGGTTGTGTCCTGTCCTCACTACCAGACAAGACACTATCCCCCTTTCTTCTCCCCTATGTCGACCAACAACTATACACACCTTATCCCACCAAAATCCACCTTGGCAATCCTTAGCATCCCTATTCGTCCAAGGAACAGGACAAGAAATCAAGGGTAGATATGATAGAACTTGGGCACTACTCATTTTGGATAGCTATGATGACTCTTGGATCCTACTCACACAACAAACACACCCGCAGGAGCTCTCACAAAAAAGCACAAGTCCTAGAATCTTCTTTGGCTTGTTATAAATAAGCTCATTTGTAAGCCCTTGAGGTTTTTTTAGTTTTTTTTCAGCTTATATTTTAAGTCTTTTTAGCTTATTGTATTGTTTTCTTAAAAGCCTTGTACTAATTTTAAGTTTAATGAAATATTGAAGTTTTTATGTTTTATCCCGTTTTTAAGTTAAAGTGTTTGATGTTTTAAAACTGTTTTATAAGCTCACAAAAGCTCTTTTTATAACATTCTTAAGCTGTTTACTTAAGTCTTACAAACTCTTTCATAGTTTGTAAGGTTTAAGCTTATTTTACCAAAAATCACTCAAAAAGCTCAAATGGAAGATAAGCCAAAAAGGGAAGGGCTTATTGCTACCACTAGCTTGTCTTTTGACAAGCTAGAGCTTGTAGATTAGCTTATTATAAGCTTATTTGCCCTGTTTTGAGCAAGGGCCTTTGTAAGTCTCATTTTTCCATTTTTAGCTTATTTACTATTAAACTGCTTATTGTGCTTATCTCTTGCTTATTGTTGCTTATTTATGCTTGTTTATGTTATTTGATGCTTATGTATGCCTGCTTTTAGTTTGCAAATCATTTGTTTAAGTTTTCTTAAATTCTGTCTTAAATAGCTTATTTAGTTGCACAATCTGTTTTAGCTTATTTAAGTGCTTATTGGTTGTTGAAACTTGCTCAATATTGCTTATTAATCTTATTTAACATCTGGTCTTTGAAATTTTTTGCTTAAATCTTCATAAAACAAGTTTAAAAATGGTTTCTAAAAACTTAAAGGGGTGTTTGGCACAAGCAGTACTAACCCATAGTTAGTACTGTTTGTTCCATTTTGACCCATTTGGGAACTTTGAAAATCATTTTTGAGGTTTTTTAATCTGTTTTAGGTAAGTGTTTTAGTTTAGAATTGATTGTTAAGGATTTGTGTAAGCTTAACTTAAATCTGTGGTCATTAAAACAGTTTAGTGTAGCTTATTTGATTAGGACTTTTAAATTAGCTTTTATGCATTGGTTTTGTATTGTTTTAAGTTGTCAAAATGCATTAGAGTAGGTGTTTTGAAGTGTGCATGATAGTTTTGTGTTTTACCAAAATCTGTCAATGTTTAACTAAGTGTTGAAAAATTTAAGAAATTGCTTTTTCATTTGCTTTTTATAGCTTATTCTGAATTTCAAAATGGTTTTTGATTGTTGATATGTGTTCTTTGAGGTCCAAAGTTAATCTGTTTGTGGGTTATAAGTTCATAAGGTTCTGTTTAAGTGCTTATTTTTAAGCTCAAAAGTGGTATTTTGTGAAGATTGCAAAAATTTTTCTAAGTGTTGAATCTGTGTGAAATAGCTTTTTCATTAAGTTTTTTAAGGGCTTATTTGAATTTCAAACTGCTTTTTTATTGTTGATTTAAGTAGCTTTTTGGCCAAGCTTTTTAGTGGTATATGTTGATAGAAATATAATGCCTAAAAACATTATTAATATCTTTCACATCTTTACGTTTTGATAATCACAAAATATTAAAACGTTCAACGTAAACAAGTAATTAGGAGTAAATTCTCATTTCAACATTTACATCACTTAAAGGTATGAACTTTTGCTGGCTTAATGTGTATTTGCTTACTCTAGGTTTAGCTTTAGCTTTTTTTTTTAATTGTTTTAAGCCCACTTTAGCTTAATTCCTTTAGTTTAGAGCTTATTTGAGCTTATTTTCCTTTTAGCTTAAAATCTCTAAGTATTATAGCTTTTTGATTATACTGTCATTCTAGCTTATCTTAGTTGCTTATTTTTGTTTAAAGTTGCTTATTAAGTATAGCTTATTACCTGTCTTAGCTTATTTCTCTTTTTGGATTGCTTTTTAGTGCTTAAATTAGCTAAACAGTTAGCATTTTAGACTTAGTGAAGTTTAGGCTTATTATGTCACTTTCTTAGCTTATTTTAGTGCTTATTCGTGGTTTATATAAAAAGTGGTATGTGTAAATAAGTTGGGAATTGGGGAATACAGTCAAGGGTAAGCAGGACGCGATCACGCAGTCCTTTACCCCAATCAAACAAAACGTTTTTTTAACAACACACTCCATCTACCACTCGCCCTTAGGTCTTTTTCGGTTTTTTAAGTTTGATGAATTAATCTTTTTATTTTCGTTTTTGGTCTCTTTTGGCTTATTCCAGGTTTTTAGCTTATTTCAAAACTTATTGATAATCTCTTTTTCCCAGCTTTTTTTTATTGATTCTTCATTGTTCTAGCTACTTTTTGCTAATTTTTTTTTTATTTTTATTAAATAGTTTAATATTTTTAAACATTTAATTTCATTAAAATCGTTTTTAATTCATAAAAAATTATAAAAAAGTCAAAAAAATATAATTCTTTTTTAAAAAATTTTCTTTTAACATTTAGGACTTAGGAAAATTAGATTTGCTTTCGTAGGGTTAAAATTGCAAAATTTGATTTTTTAAAGAACGGGATTGAATCCCGTTCACGTTTTTCGTGTTTTTAAGCTTAAATCACTTTCGTTTTTGGTCTAGTTTTCTTAGTTCTTATCTTTTAGTTAATTAGGACTTATAAAAGTCAAAAAGATCATTTTAGGACTTAATTTTGATAATTTAGGGTTTTACGTCGCGTTTTTAGGATTCCCGTTTGCATTTTTAGTTTAAATTTGTGTGCCTTAATTGTTTTTAGTTTAAATTGCCTTAATTTTCCCATAGTTTTAGAAAACCAATCAAAATCTTGTTCCATTCAAGCATAGATTATCAAAACGACTCTCGACTTTCAATTGCATTCCTCGTTGGGGATAACGACCCGGGAATCATACTTCCAGATTTTCTACATTGAGGTTTTTGACTATCCTTATTATAAGTATTATATGTTTATTTATATATATATATTTAAAAGGGTTAATCAGAAACGATCAAAGATCATTCATCTTTAATGCTTATGAAAGTGTACAAGTAGTATTATAAATTCTAGAACTTGCATTAGCGATGCATCCCAAGACTGCTAGTGAGATCGCATTCGTGTGATTAGGATTTACTAAGTGATAAGAGGCATTAGGATAAACCCTTATTTTTAGCCTGTATTTGTTATAGTTGTGATGATCTCCTTGGTCATATAACTACCCCTACACCCTGCGAGATACCTCTAGTACACCCCTCTGAACCTATCCTTTTCATTTTCGTCTATTAAGTGTTACGGAACGATCGAAAGAGGATTTCTTTAGATTAAGGAATTCATGAATAGACTATTTCGGAGTATTTAATAGTTGAATTTTGTTTACACCCCACCAAAAATGTTACACCCAAATCGCCTTAGCCTTCCTTGTATGTACTCATTTTTTGTACATTATTGTTATCATATGTGTTTAACCCAAGTTAAGTTTTTACTTGATTACATGGTGCTAAATCAAGTCATTATTAATGTATATAGTTTTCGGACGATTGAGATTCATTGTAGTCTTTATTATACGGAGAAATGGAAAAGAAAAGTTAAGTCAATACCCCCGTGTTTGTCTAATATTCTCCATGTTGTGTTGATCCTTCTCAATTCGGGTCATTAGTTAGTTTATGTTATTGAGTATTAAAAACTCAAGTGTAGGGGTGCAACTATAAGCCCCGAGTCATGTTTATTTATGTTCAAGCAGATGGTAAGGCAAAAGTGTATTGAAAAAAATATGTTAGAAATACGGGCTGCCATCTTGCTTTTGTTAATGTCAAGAAAGAGTCAGAAAAGAAAAAGAAAGAGCTTGATGTAAAGTTGTGTATATTGTCCTAGTTGTGTCAAGTCTTGGCTTAGCAACGCCTTTTATATGTATTCTTGTAAATGATTGACTTGCCACTAGTAAAAATTCCCCCATTATCCCTAACTGTGTTTCCTTTACCCTACACCTTACGCTTCAACCCTTTAAAGACCTCTTTGATAGTATTTCTTTGGTGCTTACGCCAAAGCGGTG
>BQNB010124446.1:0-19936 GCA_026074375.1 Tanacetum coccineum
AAGAATGTTTGTAAGAGGTGAGGTAAAAAAGGCCAAGGGTGGGTATTTATAGGACAAGAATCCCAAATATGGGAAAAAATTTCGCGAGTGGTACGCTGCCCACGCGTCAGCGCGTGGCCAGCGTGCCATATTTTCGAAATGTTTTCTTCAGGATTTTGGCATTTCAAATACCCGCACTTGTTAAACCCCCAATTATACTTAATGATATGACCTTTTGATCATTCTTTCACTCAAGATCAACCAACTCAAATAGCCATTTGATAAAAACGTTTGTGAAGTATTTAAAAGCCTTTTGCTTATCTGATATTGTAAAAAGAGAAAAGACTTATCAGAAAGGTTATTTATATATTTCTCAAAGTGGAACTAGCTTAGTTAGGATCCAACTAAAGATTTGAAGGAGCTAGTTAGAGTACGAGAGAATATTCTTGGAATATTCTTAACTTGGAGAGAAAAAGGGGAAATATTTGAAATTTGAATTTCAAATTCATTAAGCACATGTTGGATAAGAGAGAATGGGTTGTGAATAAGTTATCATGAGTTAACATGATGTGATGAAAAGGAGCATCTTTATCTTAGTTTAAAATTGAGGGTGAGGATGTAAAGAAGAGAGGTAAGTTGGATAGATGAAGTGGCAAGATCAAGGGTGATAAGAGAGGTGTGTTTGTTTGGTGAGTGAGATATGTTTGTTTATGATTGGGAATTATGTTTGTTTAAGATTTAAATTCAATCCAAGGAAGGAGAGGAGAATGAGGTAACTTGAATTGATGAGGTGGGTTGATAAAGGGTTGAAGAGAAAGTGCGTTTGTTTTGTTTGTTTGAAATCAATCTAAGGATGGAGAAAAGAATGAGGTATATTGGACTGATGAATTGTCTTAATCAAGGGTGAGAATGATAGAGTTTGTGTGTGTGTGTGAAATTCAAATGTTGTGAGGAAGAAGGTGAATAGTAGATATGTGGTACAGAATGTTTTGATGGGATGTAGAGGAGCCTTTGTTAGGAATGTAGGGAACAAGAAGTCCCCAAAAAGTACAAGGAGAGTACATTGTGTAAGGGAATGTGAGTTGGCATCTTTGGGTGTTATTTGGGGAAGGTTTATGCGAAGGAAGGTTTATGCTTGAAAAAGGTTTGAAGATGATAAGAGTGAAGATGATGATGTTTAGGATGAAATCAAAGGATTGATTTGGGCTCATAATCGCATTTCCAATAAGAAAGAAAAGAGTAGGCAAGTGTGATTGTGAGAAGGTTTAAGAAGAAAGTGTTTAGAGTGTGTGGAGGATATAATCATTTATTGAGTAGAAGGGTAAACAAATTATTAGGAAGGATGGGTTGTAGGATTGTGTAAAGAGGTGTAGGAGTTTGTAAGTCATCTTGTACATGTAAGGAATACATGTGAGTTTGTAAAACATTTATAGGTAAGGAGATAAGAAAACTTAAAGCATAATTAATCTCCAAATACCACAAACTTATTTAGTCACTTAGACTTTAATCCATGTTGGGATTAAAAGTCTTCTTGATGTTGTTTGGATTACTGCTGCTCATGTTTGTGTTAATGTTGCTCAGCTAGAGTTAGTACTGCTCAGAGACTTCAAAGAAAATATACTAAGTGTTTACTACGGCTAGTACACAGTTAGTACTGCTAGTGAATATTAGTACTGCTGATGAACTTCAATGAAAATATGCTAAGTAGTTACTACTGCTAGTACAAAGTTAAGACTGCTCAGCTGAAGTTAATGCTGCTAGTTAGTACTGCTTATATGATATGTATTAGTTGTTTATAGAAATATTTTAGATACTTAGGAATGTATTGTAAGCCGACTAAGACTCCTTGGTGTATAAAAGGAAGTCCTAGGGCATAGAGTTTGATGTATCAAACCAGTACCAAAAACCAGTACCAGTACTAGAACCAAAACTAAAAATCAATCTTAGTCCTATAATTCTTAGCTTCAAGGTCTTTGTAACCCTAATACATTGAGAGTATTCATATTATTGTCATTAATAATATTGGAGCTTATTTGTTGAATTGTATGTTCATTGAATTACTGTTTCATTGATAATTTTTCTTAATATTAAAGATTAGATTCCGTACAATCTTTAATACATTCAAACAAAGTTTATACTATAGTTGTGTTAGATTTATCTAATATAACTAAACCTTAAACAAGCTTAAAGAATTTGATCTATTGAAGTGGGAGCAACAATCAGTCAGCTAGAAAGCGGGGCTATTCTTCTTCCGAGGATGAATAGGCTACCTGGCTGAGATGGTAACCCGCTTAACCTCTATCTTGGAGATCAGGGTTTGAAACCTGTATACTCTTGTCGGCATGTTTTTTTTTTGGTAAAGGGTTTTTGTGAGGTGTGTTTGTTTTTTTTGGTAAAGGGTTTTTTGATTTAGTGTTTATGATTTTTTGGACCGTAGGGGGAAATTAGGATTTTTAACCAAGTTATGGGATTCAAAAGGTTTTTAATGTTTAATGGTTTTTGGCGTTTAAAGAGTGTTTATAGGCTGATAAGGGGTGTTTGGTTTAACTCAGAATAAAAACAAGAAAATATAAAAGGATGTTACACCCCAGCGAGAATCGAACCCGCGACCTCCCTTACGGAAGTCAAGCGGGTTACCATCTTGCCAGAGTAACCTATTCGTTAATGTTATGCATTTCCTTTTTAATATAGAAGTTTAAGCTTCATTGTTTTTGGCTAGTAGCTTAAAGAGTGCTTATAGAAACTGCTTATTAAACCGTGGCTTTTTCTCCCTCTGCTTATTTTCAACTTGTTTCACTTTTAAAATTTCGAATTTAGCAAAACTAAATAAGTTGTAGCTTATTTGGTTTAAAGCTTTTTCGGTGCAGCTTATTTTTAAGCTAAAGTTTTTTTAATAAAAGTTTTCATTATTAAATATAGTTTTAGTTTATAAAAAGTTTACAATTTTAATTAATAAAAATAGTAGTTTTTAGATTAGCTTATTATTAAGCTAGCTTATTGCTTATTATCTAATGCTTAATATTTGCTCAGTTTTGTGTTTGTCTCACTTCACTTTCTCTAAGGTAGGGGTGAGCATCGGTCCAAAACCGGACCGGACCGGCCAAGACCGGACCGGACCGAGACCGAATTGGTCTAAAACGCCAGACCGAGGACGAACTCATGATGTCATAACTTGTGATGTGTTTAATTGGTTGTAGTGGTTTAGTAGGTGTATCCAGTCCGAATTGAGATTATAAGTTGGTAACATCTCATATAAGTTATATTTTAGTTACCATGTTCGACAGTTATTCTATCAAATTAATTTAGAATACGTACTACAAGACATATGGTGGATATGCTAATATCTTCGAAGATAGTCAAGTTTCTTTGTAATATTGTTTCAACATCCAAGAGGCTATGTTTGCTATTGATGGATTATGTTTAGGTGCAGACTATTGATACAATGTCACTAACATATGAAAGATATGATCTTTAAATCTTACACTGTGTTCTCGAGTTTAGTTATTAAAGAAAAGTAAAGGAATGGAAATAAACACTTTCCTCCTAATTTTGGGAGGAAACACTTTACTTTAAGAATCAACAGAATTACGCTAACTTTACTTCCATCTCCTTTCCTTTTCCTCCTTAAGTGTTACTCGAGAACACAACCTCTTATGTTTCCATTTCATTTTCTTTCTTAACTTTAACTCGAGAACATAGTGTTAATTAAGTATCGCGAGCACAATCTTATAAAGAAACAAAAACAATCATACAACAACGAGGCTATGTTTTGTTTTGTGGTTTTAGACTACCAAAGTTTGTTAGATTATGGGGGTAAAATCCACTCGTATCCCGGCGGGGTAGCACGACTTCGTGCTTGCAGCCGTGGTGGGTCACACACCGTTAGCACCTGACATATGTTACCAGGTGTAAACCCATCACAATAAAACAGGCCGGTTGGTTAAAATAATAAACAAACGGGTTAAAGTGGATTGACAGATGTTATTACTAAACGACAATGATGAATATGAGAGGACTATTACTCGACGGGGCTACCTGTTTGGTATGTAATTGTGATAGATTTACACGTGAAGCTCTTGACTGAGCCAAACAGTTTCATGAAGTGATGAAGCCACTTTTGTGGCCTTTGACCTTATAGCTAAAGAACCAGTTTAATGGCTATAAATATTCAACTCTGTCGAGCATTCCAGAAAGCTAGCAGAGAGTAGCCAAAGGTGTCAATACTTGAAGCAATAAACAATAAAATGTCTCGACGAACGCCTCGAGTGTAAAAACTCATCAGTGTTCATTATAACTTTTGGTTATCCAAAGATAGGCTCAGCTTTCCTGTTCCAAAGACTTACTTAAGAATAGTGGGATATTCCACTGATAACATCACAATAAATTACACAAACCCAAAAATCTCAGCAATATGATACGAAGTATGTCTTAATGACTATTGACCACAAATATGAGATGAATTTTAAATAAAAAGAAAGAAAATTACACATATTAACATATAATTTTATAGATTTTATTTTGTAAAACTCAATGTTTTAAAAACCGGGTTAACCGATTGAACCATCGGTTAAACCGGTTGAATCGTGACTCAGTGGCTCAGCCGGGTCAATTTAAAAACCGGTTTTTAAAATGTTTTTAAAACTAACTTATTCTACCAAGTCTCATTAAAAAATCATACTAACACAAATTTTCCCACCCTAATTTTCATTCCCGCCCATTGCAAAAGTACCTCTTTTCATTTCCCACCATCCCAAAAGTTTTCTCTGTCCCCAAATTTTGTTACCCTACTTTAGCGCCTACCACACACAAGAACATCAAAACTTTTTTTGTACACACACTAGATCTGTACCATCCACCATTGATACACGCATTTTTTTCTCTCACTTTTACCCCTCACTCGTCTCTCTTTCATCAACACCACACACTACCTCCTCTCATTTATCATCTATGGTTTATTAGTCTTAGCCTAATCGGTAACAATCTATTCTTTTAGTAACTCTTGTTCAAGTTTAAAGGTATATATATATCTCAAATATATTAAATCGATTTAACGTATTTGAGATATTTAATTCGATTTAATGTATTTGCGATATTTATTTCGATTTAATGTATTCGAGATATGTAATTTGATTTAATGTATTTTGATCCACAGTTCATAATACATGAATATTGGGTGTTATTTTAAGTTTCGGTTGTTAATTTTGACTTTTTGGGGTCTAAGTTTGAATTTTTGTTAGTGATTTATACTTTTATACTTTAAAGGTTGATTTTGACTACATATCTTGTAACTTTTTGTTCCAACTTCTAGGTCATATGTATTGAGACTGTATATGTGTATGTTAGGTAAATGATGTTGTCATTTTAAGTTATTTTGTTAGATTTGAAGAATCTTAATTTGTGGTTTATAGATATCTAATTATTGGTTAATACATCAAGCTCCTATGCTGATTGTTAGGTGTTATACCAAGTGTTTGGTGCTGATTATTAAGTGTGACTATATACAACTGATTATTATTAGTTAATTTAGAAGTTTTTTCAGTTTATATTACAACCCATCTACCATGTTTTTAAATAATGATCTAATATATTTGTTGTAGGCAACAGAATTAGGCTTATTGTGCCCTACACTACTACCGACGAAGGTAAGGATTATAACAAGATTGGATTAAGGGGCGTTGAGTAGATAATTAATGGGCTTATGTATTCATTTAAGTTTGGGGAAGCCCTCATAAGCACGCTTTTTTTCACTATGAGCTTATGAAGTTGAGTTTATTGCATATTTAAGTGCATAAGCTCAACTTGAGTCTTACTGCTACATCCCCGCCCCATGGTATGATTCTGATTATAGTATGCTTTTTGTTTAGTTATATTGTGTTTGTGCTTTTAAGACTGCTCTTGTTTGAGACAACTGACTTGGTACTTCAGACTCACTTCAAAAGGACATAAAGGAAAAATTAAAGCATATATAGGAGATGTCTAGAATAAGTGTAAATGGTAGAATGCTATTCTTGTTCTGATTATAGGCTGCTATTGCCGGTATATGTTCCTATGTGTACAATTTTATTTTCTATCTAGGCTAAAATTAAATATTGGGCGCCATGGCCATTAAAATTATGTTGTGATATTGCATCTTTGCATGAGACTCTCTGTCACACACGCATACGTTCCAATGTTTGAATTCTAATAAACTATTCATACGGGAAGTGCATCAGTAAAACAGAGTGAAATATCTTTTTTATCGTGGAACAAGAAAGCTCATCCTATCTTTGTATATGTTTCTACAAGTGAATATATTATTGATGCAACTTACCTTTGCTTTGTGTGCAGATATGGGATATGCGAATAGGTTCTTTTGATACGGGAAGCGACTGCCTTACATGCTTATCATGGGCTCATGTTCATTCAAAGTGTCCTGAAGATGTACAACTTAGGAAACTATGTTTGAAGGTGAACACAAGAATTTCTACATCGTATATTTTATCGATGGTCTGTTCATTCATGTTGGCACTTGGGTTGGTTTCAACTCGTTATTCTCAGGTACTTTGATTGCAAGAAATATTAATGCATCAACACATGTATGTTGTGAAGCTAATTTAAGGAACAAGTTAGAGGATTGGATGTTAGCTTTATGAAGCGTTTCTAAAAAGCCAATTGGAAAAACAAGAAGCTTTCACGGTTGCAAGAGATAGAGATACATAAGAATTCCGCCACCAAACCAAGTTATATGAATAACTGGTACTTTTTGTTGCTAGATTTTAGATATCATCCTTTTAGACATTTTGTTATCTTCACATGTAATTGATATTAAAATATATGGGAGTTATTAGTTTCTTTTTATATATTTTGTTTATCTTTTTATTGTTGTAGTGAAAAAACATGCTTCGTGTGACTAAATATTACAAAAGGCAACACAAAAATATAATTCATGTGACCATAAAATGATCAATAGTCACACAAAATACACATTTAATAAACCTTAAACACCATATGGTCACATTTATTAACACTTTTGGCCACTTTTTGTTTAATTGTATGTGACTAAATACCTAAAAAACATGATTTGTGTGACTAAATATTATAAAAGGCCACACAAACATAAACTTCATGTGACCATTGGATTAACAATAGTCACACAAAATACATATTTTTTCACTTTAAACAGCATATAGTCATACTTATTTACAATTTTGGTCACTTTATGCTTAATTGTATGTAACTAAATAACTAAAAAACATGAGTTGTGTGACTAAATATTACAAAAGGCCACACAAACATAAACTTCATGTGGCCATTGGATGAACAATAGTCACACAAAATACACTTTTACTTCACTTTAAACACCATATGGTCACACTTATTAACACTTTTGGCCACTTTATGCTTAATTGTATGTGACTAAATATAAAAAACATGCTTTGTGTGACTAAATATTACAAAAGGCCACACAAACATAAAATTCATGTGGCCATTGGATGAACAATAGTCACACAAAATACACTTTTACTTCACTTTAAACACCATATGGTCACACTTATTAACACTTTTGGCCACTTTATGCTTAATTGTATGTGACTAAATATAAAAAAACATGCTTTGTGTGACTATACAGTGTTTACGGTCACTAATACTGATTAATCCAACTAAATTTGTACCTAATTAGTCACACATGTTAAGCTTTTGGTCACTGTTTTTAATGGATACGGCCACTAACTCAAAAATGTAACCATAGGTACCCTACGGTCACACGACCTTTAGTCTCACACACTTGAAAAATCATGTGTGACTATATGTATATCGTCACACTTTTTTTGTATAGTCAAATCCACTTTGTGTTCTAGTGTTACCTTATCCTTATTTCCTGGTCATCATTGCCTATGCTTACATTTCATGTTTGCTTGGGGCGTCTATCATATTACTATAAGTATTTGAGTTCTAATTTTGTATTGAGTACTATATGTAAGCAATCTATGCTGATAATTTTGATTAATCTTATTTATGAGATTACTTATACACCTACCGTATTATCACAAGTCATGTCTTCCACATCAGCCCCTACTATCCTAGAGACAATCACACCTACTGACAGAGCTAGAGATTCCCTAGTGATCACTCATTTCGATGATGACCCCTTTATGATAGTTAGGCAGGCTTACACACCCATTGCTACAGACATTGAGTCTGAACCCCTTGAGGATCCTATTGAGACTAAGGAGACTCAGCCACTATCCCTTAGGGTAGCACCCTTATCACCTGACTACACTCTAGCTTCCCCAAACTACACTCCTAATACACCACACTCGAAGAAGGAGTTAGAGCCCATAGAGGCATCTGAGATTAGGATCGCTTCACCATCAGATTCCACTTCACCACTATCCCTTGATCATCCACTTACTTAGATATCACCCAATCCTACACCTTCTCTAGCTTTATATTACTGCAGTACTGCACGTATGGTCGTGCGTACTCAGCCCACCTTGTCGCATGGCATTTCAGCCAGAGTGACAAAGGCGATGACCCTGTCACCATCATCATTCTGTAAGAGGTATAGATCCTCTTACGAGACCCCTTCTTCATCACCTTCACTAGCATCATCTCTGACCCTTCCTATACGGAATAGGTATTAGGGTACTTCAGAGCCGATATTAGACACTGAGACAGAGAGCGAGGAGCCAGAGGACGAGGATCCTGGCTCGGAGAGCGAGGAGGCTACACTTGAGGGCTAGCAGTAGCAGGCAGTCTTGGTTGAGGATATAGTCGCGGATGAGCCTTTAGGCTTAGGATACGGAGCAGCTAGACATCGTGCCCTAGTTAGCAGAGGACCCTGTACCCAGTACGTTTGAGGTAGGACAGAGTTCTAGGTCCGTAGCAGACTAGCAAAGAGTGGATGAGACTCCCAAGCCTAGGATACCTAGTCGTCCCACATGGGTAGACCCTAAGGATGGCACTGTATACATAGACATCGATTTCGATGCACCACCAGTCTGTGCACCAGTTCAGACTCCAGTATCACCTAAGTGGTCATTCAGTTCCTTACCTATTTCACTAGCATCCTTCACTATACCATCACCCGTAGCTTCACCAATGACCACCCCAGTAGTCACCATAGCAGTAGAGGAGAATGAGTTCTTAGAGGTAGGAGTGTAGCTTGAGCTTCACGGGAGTATACTCCATGACCACACCAAGCGCTTAGATGTATTGCCACCTACACTTCTTGAGGGTATGGGTCAGGATATTACCGAGTTGTATGATAGGCCAAAAGTGGTTAGAGGAGAGATTCACTCACATTGTTTTAGGCTTGGGAGCCTGAAGCGAGGGTAGGAGCAGGCTACTATCATATTCGGTGCCTTATGGCGACTAGTTTTGGCTTTAGAGGCTTGGGCGGGACAGACAGATGCATAGAGAGTGGCTCTGTGGCAGGCTAGGTATGAGGATCAGAGGGAGACACATGATTTAAAGATGCAGCATGCTTCAGATCAGCGTAAGATGCAGGGATTGAGAGAGCGCATAGCCACACTTGAGAGGATGATGGACTGTTTAAAGAGGTAGGATAGACTAGCATACTAGGCTTGATGTACTTCACTAAAGTGAGTAGCTTAAGTTAGTGGTAGGTCTAAACTGAGTAGTCTCAGTCAGCAGTAGACTCACTTAGATGTCGTAGTTCTTTCTCTAGTGGTAGGAAATTTTGTATAAAACATACGAACCGAAGGTCCTTAGTAGTTATTTTACATGAGTTGTTGCGATTGCGACTGTGTTCACCACCAATCTCTACTTTCATACAATAAAAACATACCACTTATTTTCGATAAGGTTTACCATTCCAATCAACCCCTTACTCATTCCATTTCATAATCTCACGAAACTCCTACACTCATTTCATCACAATCTATTTTTTATGACTATATCAAACGAACCGACTAATGTAAGTAGCTTGGTAGACGACCTTTGGGAGGTTAACAACCGAAGAGAGAGGAGAACATGAGAAGACCTCACAAAAGACCCCTTAGAACCCTGTAAGGATCCATTAGGGAACAACGAAATTTGGGTAGGATTGTTTAGCAGACTTTGACTTTAAGCACCCACACTACCTTAAAATGGTGAATGACCACTCGCATGCAAAAGACGAGGAGCTAGACACCGTCTCATGAAGAAAACAAGTAGATTCGACCATACAAGGCCAACCATAGACCAAAACACTTATATATATATAAATAACAAAACGATGAGTCTTATTAATGTAACAAAAGTTTTAGGAAATTCAATTAAACCTATTTTATCATAGAGAGTGACATGTTCACGTGACACTTGTGTGTAAATTTTTCAAAAAAAAATAAAATTTCAAAATTTTCATTTATTAAATTTGGGCAGTGTGTATGAATTACCCAATTCCTCTAAGTTTAATTTAACCGACTAGACTCTAGTGAGCAAGACCCCGTAGGCATTACCACTATATTTCTTGAGGCAGCACATGGATACGACACGACCCGCATCACCACCAAAAATCCAATTCGAAAGAGACCAATGACGCGAAACATCAGATAACCTACAACGACTCCTTGAATTAGCAATCATTAACTTTAGAAAATACCTAAGTCAACAATCAAACTAAGACTATGCTAGGAAAAACTAGTAGGAATTGAACATTGTGTTAGGTACCTTTACCTTCCACCCTACACCACCCTGACCGGTAATTCGAACTGAATTTCGGGATGATATTCTTTTAAGGGGGTAAGACTGTGATAAGCATAGATTTTTCCTAGGTTATAGTATCTCAAAATACTATGACTATATATCTACATATTCCTATCTATTCAAATTTCTACAAGAAATCTCACAGTTGACTTTTGTTGACTTATTTTACGCTAAACAGTTACGGTTTAACCGACTGTCAAATATCAAATATTATTATTATCTACTCATTTTCGAGTTAAGTTTCTATTTTCTAAACGACTACGGTCGCATATAATCACTTACCGAGAAACCTTCCCGCGCATAGCGAAAAACTGCACATAACGCGTACCGGCACGACAAAAGTCAAAAATAGTCTAAAATGTCTCTAATAAATAAAATAAACTTATTTTAAGTTTTAAATGATGATTTCATAAAATGTTTGCATGAAACGAGAAAATTTTGAGTCACGTCTAGAATTAACAGAAAACGAAGAAACAACAGAAGTCTCGACTAAATCTAAAACAATTTAACTATAAAATCTATAGTGTGAATATTCAAAATTTAAGTAAACTCAACTTTACATTCGATAAAAATACAAGAAACTTTTGGGTCACATTTTTAAATCACGAACTATGAGCGATAAGCAACCCGACAAGAGACAAAACGACTAGGATTCCCCATAGGATCCTACAACCCAACAAAACCCTTAGGAGACAACATGGATACTTTTTAGCTACCATGCCTTGTCCTCCCTTTTGGCTTGTATGGATTCAAAAACACACACAACATTCATGCACCTAAATCAAACTAGAAAATTTTCTCTTCCTTTCTCCTTCTTGGTTACGTTCGAAAACCATCACGACCATAAATCCATAATTTTTCAATCCTCAAACAAGAACAAGGTAGCAAGATCATAAGGGCTAATATTCTAATAGTCGGGGTATATTAAAAAACAACATTTGAGTTGTTATTCGAGTCCAAATCTTCATTCAAAATTCCTTTTTGTAAGTCTTCGAAATCTTATAATACTTGTACTTTTAATATCCTAATAATGATCTAAACATATATGTATAATGCGTTTGTGAATTTTTGTAACTTGAAAACTATGAAAACCCCTAAAAGGGTGCAGTTTGGTTCGACTTGGGCAAAAGGGGAAGAAGAGGAAAAGTGTCACCTTTATAAAATAGTCCTAATGGTAAAATAATATTTAGCATCTAAAAGTGCTTATTTTGGTTTACGGCTTAATAATAAGCTCACCGTGAGCGTATTTGCGTTCTTGGGCTTATTTTGGGTCTCAGCCCACTAAGGTTCGAAAGGGAAATTGGTTGTTTTGATTATTCTTGTATTCGGCTTATTTATAAGCCCTTCGTGAGTTTATTTGGTTGCTTATAAATTCATATTCATTTTTGGGCTTATTTGGATTTGCTTATTTCATTTTAGGCTTGTGTGGTGGTCTCGGCACAAGCCCAACCCAACAAGGGGTGTTAGATTCACTTATTTTGAGCCCAAACGGTCTTAGTTTTGGTCTCAACAATCCAAAAATGAATGTGGCTTGATTTTTGTTTGCTTATTCATATTTTTGGGTTATTTTGGTACTTATTCCTGCGACTTATTTTTGTAACTTAATGGGATTCGAGCTTATTAAAGCTCTTGGGCTTATGTTTATTTGATTTGGAGCTTATTGGGCTCACGACCTAATAAGGAATAAGCCTCGGCTTATTCTCTCGACGTATTATTTTCGGCTTATATTTCTAATCATAATTCTAGCTTAATCTTATATCAAAAATACTAATTTGATGTACTATTTACTTATTGGGCCTACTTTCGAAATAGACAAAAGGGGAAGAACAAGAAAAGTGTCACTTTTATAAAATGGTCTTAATAGTAAAATAACATTTAGGGTCTAAGAGTTTATTTTGAATTTTGGCTTATTAATAAGCCTTTCGTGAGCTTATTGAGTTTCGTCGACTTATATGGGTCTCGGCCCAATTAACAAACCCACAAGGTTTTGTCATTTTTGCTTATTCTAAATTTGGCTTATTCTAAGAGCTTATTCTATAGTTTATTTAAACTTGTTTGAATTCGGGCTTATTTGGATTTGCTTATTTTGAGTGTTGGGCTTTTGCTTGGTTTCGGCCCAACAAGGGTTTTGGTTGGCTTATTTCGAGCCCAATGGGCTTTAGCTTGGTCTTGGCCCATTCAAAAATGAATAGGGCTCATTCGTGTTTGCTTATTCTTATTTGGCTTATTTTGTGTGACTCACTTCAACGACATATTTTTATTGCTATTTGAGTTTCGAGTTATCTACTAGATTTCTAAGAGCGTTATTATACTCTGATTTGGGGCTTAATTGAAGTCTCTAGCCCAATAAGGAAATAAGCTTTGGCTTAATGCCTTATGGCCACAACAATATTTTACAAACGGCTTATTTTCCTAGCTGATTACTAAACATGTTTGAAAACAAAAAAGGTTTCGAGCCTAATGCTTATTTCTACTTGTTTTCAGTGCATTTATAAGCTTATTGGGCTCATCGACCTAATAAAGTAATAAAGCCCCACGGCTATTTTCTCGTCTTATTACATTCAGTTTTAAAATTTTCTTATTGTATTTCAAAGCTTATTCCTATACCAAAGATACTTATTTGATTTAAACGCACTCACTAACGAGCCTACAATCGGGCTTAGGCTATTTTTTCTAGAGTGCTTATTGAGCTTGTGTATAACTATCGGTCCAACAAGGCCCAATAACCTCTTGGCTTAATTTTGACATATTTTTCTAACTTATTTTGATCTATAAAGAGATTATTAGCTTATTTTATTACTTACCGATCTATTTTTGGACTTAGTTATTTATAAAATACTCATATGGGCTTACTAAGCCGGGAAGCTCAATAAGGATTTATTAACACTTATTTTTATACAATTAAACTAATTAAGAAACTCCTAATGGGCCATAAGGCCCAATGACTAATGGACTAAAACGAAAAACTAAATATTTATAAACTCTTAATGGGCCATAAGGCCTAATAACAAATAAACTACTTATTAAACTTGATGGGCTTTGGTTTGACGAATGAGTTAACTAGTGGACTTAAAAATTTTGATTGAACTTGTGGATAAGATATATTTAAATGATTATTTCAGACTAATGTTGGGCTTTTAAACCCAATAAGTGAAAACTAGTAAATACAAATTCTTAAGACGGATTTTGATCAACCTATATGCATACAAACTTAAAACGATTAAACAGTCATTTGAAAAGTGTATTTTGGCAAAATGTCACGTAAACGTAGATTTTGGCATTTTGCCAGAAAAAACTATTGAAATTGGAAAAGTAGTTTGAGAACCTTGGAAAGCTCTTACAAACATACGGGTTATAACGAAATTTTATAAAATATTATATACTTAGAAAATATCTTGAAAAAACTTATTTTCATAAAGTTCGACAAAAGGACAAAATTTACTAATCGTTAAATAATAATTTAGATTTAATAAACGTCTAGACTAAATTTCAACCAACAAGCTAAAATTCTACTTATAATCATAATACGAACTAATTTCTAATATCTCGACAAGAAGATGAAATAATAAAATGTTATTATTTTAATACTTGACTAAAAGACGAAAAACATGATTTTTATACAAAACTTCTAACACTTATTTTATAAATCAAAAACATTGTAGTGCCTATATAAATGATGTTTTATCAAACTAGCTTGGGGTATTGGGATAAATTACTAAAACATGTCCGATTTTCATTATTTTATTTTATTTTATCTAGTCTTGGATCCTAATTTTTTTACCTTTTTACTTCTTAAATTATCTATTTATAATACTATTTCTACTTCTTAAATCCTAATCTATCTTAATATCTAGTTCTATGATTCTTAATTATCTAATACTTATTTCTTTGATCCTTGATAACGCTCAAACTATACATGTTTTTATATGTGTCATCAATGCTTTTATATATATAAATTAGTTAATTATAAGAAATTTTGGTATAGAATAGAGTATATTTACTATTGTAGGTTCTTGGAATGTATCGTGGAAGAAAACGGAAGAAAACACAAAGAAATGAAGCTTAAACGAAGAAAAGACTCAAGTTGAATGCTTCCCGACATTTGTTCACTATTTTGATCATAACTCAGTCATACGAACTCTGTTTTAGTTGGTTCAAGTGGCCACGCAAGCGGAATTCAATTATCTACAACCCTGAAAAAGGCTAACTTCTGAAAACGAACAAAAGTATACCGCATTTGCAGAAAGTGCGGCGCACTTTTTCACCAGAACTGAAAAATCCTTTTACACTCAAAGTGTAGTGGTTTTACCCAAAGTGCGGCGCACTTTTGAGGTGGTGGAGAAAATTAAATGCAATTAAATGCTAAGTGCATTAACTCATTAAGTGCGGCGCACAAATAAGTGTGTGCGGCGCACTTTGTCCCCCGAAAAGCCTATAAATACCCTCCTTGGCTCTCCCATTTCATATATCTCTCATATAATCTTTATACATCTTACACACACAATCTCTAAAGCCTTTAGAGAGGAGGATGGAGTGGTGAGGATCCTTGGATCCAATGATCCAAACACCCCTTTAATCCACCACTTACCACCATATCACCACCACTCTCTCCCCCATGAACCACCACCATAGCCATGAATTCCCTGAGTTCTACACCATATATAGATCATATACCATCCATTTCCAGAATCTAAGCACTTCTCACTTTGATTCTTAGAGGATTCACACCAAATTCTCTTAAGATCATCACCATAAACCTTGTTACCAAACACTCAATTTGGTGATATGTTGCGGATTTCCAGAAGTTACTTGGTATATTTTAGGTTATCTTAGTAGCATTTGGTTGTTGGTTGATCATGGAATTGTTAGTTTTGGGTTGATGTTTGTTGTAGTTAAAATATTGGTATTGTTACTTTGCTTCTTATATGTGAAACATGATTAATATTTAGATGATTTTGCTATGATTGATGAATATACATGTTTATGAATTTGATGTTATCTTACTTGGATCATTGTTTATCTCTTGATATATCTTGCAATTAAAATAGGCCAAAAGGATTAATTGCCTTGATATATTTTGAATCTTGTTGGCCATATGAATCAATATCATGCTTGTGAGAATGGTGTGGTAAATTGATAAACAACCTAAGTAGAATGTTGTTTAAGACCCTTCCTTATGTTGACCGACCGGGTTGGGAGGAATTTATGTGTATGCGTATTTGATATAAACCATTTTTAATGCACTAGTGATGATGTAGTATATAGGCAGAAAAGATTCTATGTTATCATTGGTAGATATGCTTGTTATTATGATTACCCATCATATATGACTTGGATGCTTTGTTTATATAAAGTTTTGCTCTATCTCTATCTATTATGTTATGTGGATCATGTCTTGTTTCTTGCCTGCTTAATACACACGTTTAGCTATTTGACCAGTGACAATCATTTAGCTTTGTTACTTGATAAACAATCTGTGAATTGCTACAAATCCCGTGGAACGACCTGGACTTACCTAATACTATATTACACTTGAATAGGGTATACTTGCCCAAATGTTATGTTTTTAATCAAAATTGGTATTTTTAGTATTATAAATTTAAAACTTGGAAAACACACATCAATCCTCGATTTTTTAACACTCATTGCGTGTGTGTCTCCATATTTATCTAATAAATCTCTCATCTATCACATCGTCATTCCTTCCTTGACCAGTTACCTTCGGATTTAATTCTAAAATTCTTAGCACTTTATCCAGTTTCAAAACTTGAAATTCTTTTTTGAAATAATACTCATATCGTACTTTGACCTAAGTTCATCGAGTCAAAATACTTAATGAAACCTTTTATAAACGAATGCTCAACACATTTTTTACAAATTCTAATGCAAACGCTTGTATAATAGGTTGTCTTTATAAAACATGTTACTAAGTAAAACTTATTAAATAGGTCGTGGCCATGTACCATTTGCGCGTTTAGCCAGAGATCATCTACTCTTATCTACCATTATCTTATTTGAGGTGAGTTCTCGTAGCCCTATTTTTAAACTCTTTTTTGTTGAGGGAAAATGATACTCAAAACCTTTTCAACTACTTTTAAATTCTGAGCAAAAACCTTTTAATTCTTTTGGACAATGCTATGTGCCTATGATTGTATGTATGAATGCTACATGAATGCTATGTGAATGCTATGAGAATACTTAAGATCTATTTATGCAAAGTTCCACTGGGAATTTCTGCACTGCACTATTTAGCCGATTATGTAGCTCCAGCTAGTAGGTGACAGGTTTGAAGGACTATAAGCGTGCGGGTTATTTAATATGTTGATTTGAGTGGGATACCCTGGTATGATGTGTTGATGTGTTGATAATTTAAATATTGTTATATGCATTCTTCTTTCATATTGCAATACTGTCCAATCTTATATTCTACACAACAACTGAGTTTTTCCTAAAACCTACGAGCTCACCAACGTAATGTTGACCCTTTCGAGTATCATTTTTAGGTGATCAGTTTTATAAATCGTAGGTAATGGAGTACAAGATTTTACCATGACCATGTTACTTTTCCAAGGACACGCATGTATTTCATATTTAAACTTTATTCAATGTAACTTGTAAATTAAATTCTCGGTACTAAGTTATGATGTAATATTATATCTTGTGCGATGTAAATCATTATGTCGCATCCCGTGTTTTCGCTTCTAGCGGGGTGTAACAAATTAGGCGGTGAAGTTGTTATGTTTGATTAAGAACTTGTTGAGTTAAGTAGCAAAAAGTAGGAATTGACTCTATGTGGTCATCTGATTGGTCATACTATGAGTTTATCTGCATTGAATTATCACTTAAGGAGAATGTGGTATAGATTTGGCTTTAAGGAAATTGTGGATGATAGAAATGAGAATTAGCTTTTCAAATTTAGGAATGAACAATGTATGGTTGTTGTAGCTAATGAGAGCCCATGGATAGTTAATAGTAAATCATTAATGGTGTATAAGTGGGATCCTAGTGTGGGAATGAATAAGACTAAACTTACAAAAGTGTCTATTTGGGTTAAGTTGTCTGAGGTACCTATGGAAGCATGGACTACTGAAGGTCTTAGTGCTATTAGTAGTAGTGTGGGTAGGCCAATGATTATGGATAGTATGACAACTTATGTGTGTAAGAATAGAGTTGGAAGGATCGAGTATGCTAGACTTATAGTGAAAATTGATGATGTTAATGGATTTAAAGAGGTTGTTGAGCTTCAATACAGAGATAAGCAACAAAATGTAAAAGGAACTAAGCCAATCAAGGTTGCATATGACTGGAAACCTCCCCTTTGTTGACACTTTGTAGTTTTTGGCTATGACCATGAAAAATGTAAAATTAGAATCACGACTGATGATGAAATAATCAAAGATAAGGTAGGTGTAGTTAAGTTGGATAATAATAAGGATAGTGGTTTTGTTCAAAAGGTTAGGAAACCTCCTCTGCATACTAATTTAGGTAGACAAGGACCTAACAGGTTTAACAATAATTTGCTGACAAAGCTAGACCTTATCCTGGACAAAATAAATACCACTGGTACAAGAAGAATACTAGTAATAAAAGGAGTAATATTAGTAGGAATAAGGAGAACAATTTTGAAGAAGAGTTCCCTGCATTATCTACTAAGAAAACCCATGTCGTTTTAAGTAATAAGGAAGGAAAGCAAATAAAGGATAATAATAGTTTTTTTGTTCTAAGAGATTTTGAGGATGACAATATTCAGGGGATTAATATGTTGAAAGATAAGATAATTGTTGACCAATACTTGAATATGAAGTTAAATCCTAGCTTTAATGTGACTAACAGTTGGTCCCATGAGATGATTAATTACTTTAAGAGATCTTAGGAAGCTGATAGAGAAAATGAGGAAAATGATAGACTAAATGGAATGGAGGGGATAATTGAGGATGTTTTAGATGATGAAGCTTAGGCTGCTAGGAACCTAGTAGTTGATGAATTAAATGGTATTAGTAGTTCAATATTGAACTAGGTTCTTTTATCCTAATTTTTTAATGGATTACAAAATAGGTATTTGGAATATTAGGAGTATGATTCAAGGGAAAAAGCAAAAAGAAATTAATAAGTTTATTTATGAGGAAAAAGTCCATGCATTTTCTATTATTAAGACTCATCTTAAAGCCCCTAAGCTTCACAAAGTTTGTAATAAGGTGTTTAGACAATGGGACTGGATTTCAAATATTAGTCAATGTAGTGGTGGCTGTAGGATTACTGTTGGATGGAATAGTGATGAAGTTCAGGTGATGACGATTCACTCAACAAGACAAATGATTCTTTGTCTTATTGAGAATAATCAAAGTCATGAGAAAATGTATTGTAGTTTCGTTTATACTGATAACAAAGGAATGGAAAAAAGGAATTTATGGAAGGACCTGCAATTAGCTAAGTGTGTTACTAATGGGTATCTTTGCATTCAAATAGGGGATTTTAATGTAACTCTTAAGCTAGAAGAGCATACTACAAGAAAATCTACCATAAGTAATGATATGCAAGAGTTTATAGAGTGTACTAATAAGATTGAAGTAGATGATGTATGTATGACTGGTATGTTCTATACTTGGAGTAAATCTCCTTCCAATCCTAGTACTAGTATCCTTAAGAAATTAAACAGAGTTATGGAAAATAAGGAGTTCATTACCAAACATAATCATACCAATGTGGTTTTTCACCCTTTCCTTGTATCTGATCATTGCCCCACTATTCTTGTTATTCCTCAAGCTATGATGAAAAAAAGGAAGTCATTCAAATTTGCTAATTTTGTTGTTGATAAGAGTGAATTCTTACCTTTGGTGGAAAGGATTTGGAATGAAGAGATCCATGGAATTCATATGTTTAATATTACCAAAAGAATGAAGTTGTTGAAAAGTGGTATGAAAAAGTTACAGTGGAAGAATGGTTATGTTTTTTATAGAGTTGAGAGCCTTAGAAGTAAACTTAAAAATGATTAAATGGATTTTAGTAAATTCCTTCATGATACTGTAAAAAATGAGCTAGTTGTAGTGACTCTTGATGAATATAATGGAGCAATGTGTGATGAAGAAAAATTGTTGTTTCAAAAAGCTAAAATTGATTGGTTGAGTGAGGGAGATAGAAACTCTGCTTACAGATATGTGAGAAATCACATATCTTTTGTATGTCAAAAATGACCCTTAAATGATTAAAATATGCAAAAATATGCTTGTATTTGTGTATTTTGTTGTTTGTGAATGTGTAGGTACGGATA
>BQNB010124447.1:0-19936 GCA_026074375.1 Tanacetum coccineum
TTTCAATCCTTTTTCAATTAAATAGTTTAGCTTAGTATAAAAATGTTTTGCTTTGCTTATTTGATTATTATGAGTAGCGAGTAGTTTAATTAGTGCTTGTTAAGTGAAATTGTGAATTGAGAATTAAGTGTGGATTTATAAAAGGTTTAGAGATTAATAATTTGTCAGATTATTTAGATTTGTAAGTTGATTGTTTAAAGGGCACAATCCGGAGAATAATCAAATTACACATCTAGTAATTATTTTCTTTTTAAGAGATCGTTTTCAAAATAAACCAACGTTGTGAGAAAATTATTTTTTCTAAGGATTATAATTCGTTAATAAACCTAAATTCACACTTAAGGAACTTTTCACGTCACTTAGCAAGTATATTTGTCATTTATATCTTTTAGATCAATTTTAGTTTATCTTAGAATTAATTTTTAGTATAAAAATAGTTTAAAACCAAAACCAAAATCTTTTATGACATTCAAGCTCAATTTTTGACATTCCCGTGAATTTCCATTCACCTCCACCGAGGAGAACGATACCCGTGTTGATTACTTATTATTCTTTCCTAAGAATAATATGTATGATACTTAGCTTAAGTATAAGTATATGTTTTTATAAATATATATATTATATATCAGAGGGTTTTATTTGATGGTATGAAAAATGACTTTATCAAAATGGCACCGCTGCCGGGGAGAGGTGTAGCGATTTTTACTGGATTGTTCGTGTTCGAGCCTTGAAGATCCTTTATTCGAAAAGTTTATTTTCGTTCGTATAAAAAATATAAAAATCAAAATATATTTTTCTTCTTATTTTATTTTTCCTTATCTATCGAAACCCGTCTACGAGATATGTTTGACTGAGTAGGCAAAAGCTCTCTCTAAAATTTCCAAGCAAGAACATTTATTTTTATCGGAACACATTTTATCCATCTAGTCTCCATCCCAAGATTTGGAAGACGCAGCTCGTCAAATAGTCCCTTTACGAGCGGTAGTGCCACAGAGGAAAAACACTCGTACCCTCCACAGCTTCCAAACCCATCTATCTGCCCAAGGCACTAGATTTACCGAATCACACAGCTCCAACAGCAATCAAATTGGTTTCTGTTCAGCCTCCCCCCCTAGGAAATTCGACGTAACGAGATATCAGGTCCGGGTTTGCCCAATTTATAACTAACAGAAATCTCCTTATGGTTTTCAAGTGCAAACATTCTAGGAAAAGAATTTTTAAGGACCCCACCCTCGTGCCAATGATCCAACCAGAATTTAGTCGACTCCCCATTTCCCAACTTAAGAGTCAAATAATCAAAAACATTCGTACCTGTTCTTTGAAGCGCCCGAACTTCATTCAATATCGAAAGCCAACAAGATTTACCAGACGGGACCCAAGTCGAATGCACTTTACCATCCACGCCGTGAATAGCCACAATAACTTTTGTCCAAAGAGAGTCTTTTTGGGTGAGAAACTTCCAAACCCACTTAAGCATAATAATAATTATGTAATAAACCGAAGCCGAAATAAGACTTCTGGATCATGGTCGGCTCGCATACCGATGTGACAGTCGTTTAAAGGGTGGAGGTAATAATAATAATAATAATAATAAAAACTGTGGGCTGATAAAAGTTTACTACCTCTTGCCGGCTCACAACCGATGTGACAGTCTTCTAATAATCCGAGACTGATAAAAGTTTGCTGCATCTTGCCGGCTCACAACCGATGTTGCAGCCTTCTAAAAGGTCGAGGAATTCACCGAGGTCAATAATAATAAGTATAAAGCCAAATTTCGACTCCGGGGTTATCTAAATAAAGCCTCCGTCTCTAGACTCGTAGTTGAGTTGTTTCGGATGAAATAAAAAGGATAACCCCTAAATCATGCGAAATTAGAACCTTAATGTGGACCTTATTCTCACCATATCGTCTCTTTAGGAAAGGATTTCAAACTAATTGTGGTCTAAACCGGGTTTACTTTATATTAATAAGGGCATAATTTATTTGTCACCAATAATAATAATAATAAAATCTTGAGATACAAAATTAGGAATAAGGGAGGAAAAGTAAGTACACAATTAGCTTTTATGAGTAGTGTTAGCATCATAACTTGTAATTTACAATGATCTTGTTTTTAAGCTTGGCTTGGAGAAGTGAAAGTCGGGGACGATAAATTTATCCATTTGGACACTTTTTGTGCTTTTTGTTCCGTGATCCTAAAAGTTATCAATGAATAATGAAAGCATTACATTATGTCACACATGAATAAGTTGTAAGTTGGAAATTATGAAAATCATAAAAATGAAAAAAAAAACATTCAAAAAAATGGGTAAAACGGGGGTGCTTGCGAAATTAAATGATTTTTGAACCTTTTAATGGACCTTTTCTGTTCTTGTTTGATTGTGAGGGGTTATAAGTTAAAAGAGGATAAAATTATTTATTTCCGGGTATTGTTTAATTTACATTACGTGTGGGACCAGCAATGGCTTAGTATGGGGGGAATTTGATGTTTGCTAAAATACACATCATTTATAACCCGTAAAACACTATTAAAAGGACTAAAAATGCTAAAATATGCTTAATTATATTGCAAATATGTTTGTTTGGTATTTTTATGTCTTGCAGGTAAAAATGATTGAAAACGGAGCAAAAACGGGTATTTATGGGTTCGTCGCGATCAAGAGTGCCTAATATTCAAAATCAAGACAAAGTCGTGAAGAGTTCCCGAACATACCATTGGAAAGAGCACGGAAAAACAAGTCCATCGGCGCCTTCGAATTTTATTGGGCCATCCCGTAACCCATTTACATGGGTCGGGCCAGCCCATTATTAACTAAGCCCAACAATTCGAACTTAGCCTATTTAAGGACCAACATAGGAGAATTAAATTCAAAATGGTACCATCATAATATTTGGGAATGTGACGTCAGGGTCACATGACCCCAAATTAAATCTCTTTATGTCACATGCTAATCCACTATAATCATTTGAGCCTATCATCAAAGACCACGTGGCGGGACTAATTTTCTACATCTCAACTCATTTCAATTGCAAAGAAGGAAATCCTATGGCTTGTATTCTAGCGTGCGAATTAGGCAGAGAAAAGGGACACGTGTTGCGTGCTAAACGATGGGATCATCCTGAAGTTTTTATCCAATCTGTGTGATGAGGAATCCTGTGCAATGATTGGTTCAATCATATGTGGAGGTGGCATCCGATTTTACACATTTTCCCCCTCAACTTGGCTATAAAATGAACTCGCTCCTCTCATTTTTGGGGCATTAGGATTTAAATTTAATTTTCTATTTTTTTAGCTTATTTAGTTTTAGGAGTAGGTGTAGCTTTTTTTTTAGTTTTAGAAATATTGTAAAAGCTTATTGTAAAGCTTATTGGATTTTTCTTTTTGTACTCTTTAGCTTATTAATGTAATGGTTTGAAGTTTGTTTAGCTTAATGGATCCGGATTATTCTCCTTTTTCTTATCTTATTTCTTGCGGCTTATTCTCACAATAAGCTGCGTGTTGTTTATTGATTCTTTCTAGCTATTCACCTATTTTGAATGAGCTGTCTCTTGCTTATTTCAATTGGTTCTTTTAGCTTATAGTTCGTAATAAGCTTTGGCTATTTCGGTTTCCTTTTCGATTCTTTATTACTCGATTCGATTAAGCAAAAAGGTGCAATAAGTTGATAAGCTCGGCTTATTATGGCTAGTAACTAGTGGTTTAATTTTCGAGAGATTTTGACTTAATAAGTGAGTTTTTGTTTCGTCTAAGTTTTTACATGTTCCCTTTAGTTTTGGGTGGTAATGATCTCACAGTTTGTTCAAATTTGTTTGATGAATAAAAATGGTTCGGGCTTTGGACCTTTTGCTTCAATAGATTAGAATTAGGAATTTGGGACATAACCTTTTGATTGTTGGTTGCATTTTTTTTGTATGAATGTGATTTAAGCCTCCTTTGATTACTTTCGTTTGGACTTCATGGATTGATAATAGAAAGTGTAAATTGGTTTATAGTATAGGGTGCGTTTGGTTAGTGGACTCATTTAGAAAGTTAGGTCTGATTTGGATTGTACACGAGTGCAGTTGGGCCAAGTAGTTTAATGTAAGAGATATTACAATTGCAAATGTGTAATAACTGTTTTATTTTAACAATTAGTTTGAATGTTTTTGTTGCTTTTGGTACCGGTCAACTCATGAGGGGTGGAGCTTAAGGATTTAGTAAGCTAGAAAGAATTTGATTATTTTCTTTAGCTTATTAAATCGGGTGGTTATCGTTTAATTGCGGCTCTTTAATTTGGTTCTATTTTCTATCATTTTTCAATTAATTAGTGTAGCTTTAGTATAAAATGTTTTACTTTGCTTATTTTATCATTATGAGTAGCAAGTAGTTTAATTAGTGCTTGTTAAGTGATATTGTGAATTAGGAATTAAGTGTGGATTTGAAAAAGGTTTAGAGATTAATAATTTGTCGGATTATTTAGATTTATAAGTTGATTGTTTAAAGGGAAAAATCCGAAGAATAATCAAATTACACATCTAGTAATTATTTTCTTTTTAAGAGATCGTTTTCAAAATAAACCAACGTTGTGAGAAAATTATCTTTTCTAAGGATTATAATTCGTTAATAAACCTAAATTCACACTTAAGGAACTTTTCACGTCACTTAGCAAGCACATTTGTCATTTATATCTTTTAGATCAATTTTAGTATAACCTTGTAGTTTTAAATCTTAGAATTAATATTAGTTTAATTTTTAGCATAAAAATAGTTTAAAACCAAAACCAAAAACTTGAATGACAATCAAGCTCGATTTACAACTTGAACGTAGATTCCCATTCACCTCTCACCGAGGAAAACGATACTCGTGTTGATTACTTTTTATTCTTTCCTAAGAATAATTTGTATGATACTTAGCTTGCGTATACGTATATGTATTTCTATAAATATATATATTATATTAAGAGGGTTTATTTAATGCGTTGAAAAACGACTTTATCAAGCCTGTTAGGACTCCTTGATGTATAAAAGGGGGTCTTATGGTATAGAGTTCAATGTACCTAATATTCACACACATTCATACGTTTTGATATATAGCTTCAAGATTGTAAACCCTAGTACTACACAGGGTACTCGTATTATTGATATTGGAGCTTTTTAGTAATATCATTGTTTATACAGTTTACTGTTTCATTAATATTCTTCTAAGTATTAAAGAGTAGATTTCGCATACTCTTTAGTATTCACAAAGTTTCTACCATAATTGTTTTGGATTTATCCAAAGTAACTTAACCTTTACAAGCTAAGGAATCGATCTTAAGTTGGGATCATCAAGTGGTATCAGAGCTTGTGTTCTGAAACTTTGATATAGAAGAAACTAACAAGAGGAACTCTTTACTCACAAGGAAGATATGGATCTAGAAACTACACAAACCAATACTACTACAAAGTTGCCCATTCTCAAACAGGGTGAATATGATATGTGGAGGTTAAGGATTGAGCTATACTTTCAAGTACAAGACTACGCTTTATGGGATGTCATAGAGAATGGAAACTCATTCAAACCAGTAGCTCAAACTACAACAAATGCTGATGGTACCTCAACTTCACTACTACCAGGTCCTGTAACTACTGAAGAAAAGGCTCAAAAGAAGAATGATGTGAAGGCAAGAAGTATGTTACTGATGGCACTTCCTAATCAACATCTAATGACATTTAATCAGTATAAGGATGCTAAGACCTTGTTTGCTGCTATACAAACAAGATTTAGTGATAATGAAGTCACAAAGAAGACTCAGAAGACTCTTCTGAAACAAATGTATGAAAACTTTAGTGCTCCAAGCACAAAGTCTCTTGACTTTATTTTTAACAGGCTTTAGAAGATTGTAAGTCAGCTGGCTATCTTGGGTGAAAATATTTCACAAGAAGATCTCAATTTGAAATTTTTGAGAAGTCTGCCTTCTGAGTGGAATACTCATGTTGTGGTCTGGAGAAATAAACCTGATCTAGACACAATGAGCTTTGATGATCTCTACAACAATTTCAAGATTGTTAAACAAGAGGTTAAAGGAACTGCAAGCTCAAGCTCAAGCTCAAGTTCTCAAAATATGGCTTTTGTGTCATCCCCTAGCAGTACTAATGAAGTTAATACTGCTTATGGAGTTAGTACTGCTAACACTCAAGTCAGCCCTGCTAGCACTCAAGTTAGCACTGCTAGTACTCAAGTTAGTACTGCTAACTTAAGTGATGACACTGTTTATGCATTTTTGGCCAGTCAACCAAACGGGTCTCAACTTGTATATGAGGACCTTGAACAAATCCATGAAGATGACATAGAAGAGATGGATTTGAAGTGGCAGTTAGCATTGCTGAGCATGAGGACAAGAAGGTTTTTCTAGAAAACTGGTAGAAAAATCACTATCAATGGAAGTGACACAGCTGGATATGACAAATCCAAGGTGGAGTGTTTCAACTGCCACAAGATGGGACACTTTGCAAGGGAATGCAGAGGACCTAGGAACCAAGATAGCAGAAACAGGAATCAAGACAGCTCTAGAAGGACTGTAAATGTGGAAGAAACTTCTTCCAAAGCCATGGTGGCTATTGATGGAGCTGGTTTTGACTGGAGCTATATGGCAGATGATGAAGTCCCTACAAACATGGCTCTTATGGCTTTTTCAGACTCTGAGGTACATAATGACAAAACTTGTTCAAAAACTTGTCTAAAAAGCTTTGAAACTCTTAAAACTCAACTTGATGATTTAAGAATAGAGTTTAACAAATCTGAGTTCAATTTAGCTACTTATAAAAGAGGGTTAGCATCTGTAGAAGAGCAACTTGTCTTTTACAAAAGGAATGAGGTTATTTTTTATAAGCAACTTTCTATTCTTAAAAGAGATATCTCATATAAAGACTCAGAAATTAGCATGCTTAAAAGTGAGTTAGAAAAGCTTAAGCAAGAAAAATAAAGCAATCAACTTAAAATTGAAAATTTTGATAATGCTTCTAAGAGTCTAGACAAATTAATAGGAAGTCAGATACCTGACAAAAGTAGAAAGTGTGTGGGGTTTGTAAGCTATAATTCTCTTCCACCTCCTCCTACATGGCTATTTTCACCCCCAAATCTTGATTTGTCCTACTATGGTCTATAGGAGTTCCAACAGCCTGAGTTTGAAGGCTATGGACCTAAGCCTACTAAAAGTGTTAGTGAAGATACTTCTAATGAGGTTAAGGAATCTCTTGTTGCCCCATTGGTTGAAGAGTTGGTATCAGATGATAAGTTAGAGAAGAAAACTGTTTTTCCTATTGTTGCTAAGATGGAATTTGTTAGACCTAAACAACAAGAAAAACCAGTTAGGAAACCAATTTAGTATGCTGAAATGTATAGGTCACAAAGTCCTAGGGGAAATCAAAGAAATTGGAATAATAAGAAGTCCGAACAGCTAGGAAGTGACTTTGTGATGTACAATAAAGCTTGTTTTGTCTATGGAAGTTTTGACCATGTGCAGGCTAATTGCAATTACCATCAAAGGGAAAGGGTGGTATCTGGGAATAATTATACAAGGGTGAATTACAATTATTCTGCTAAAAAGACTCACCCTAGTGCTCAAAGGAACATGTTTCCAAGAGCAGTTTTAATGAAAACTTGTCTAAGATCACTTAATACGGCTAGGCCTGTTAATATTGCTCATCCCAAAACTATAGTTTATACTGCTAGACCAATGTCACATTTTTCTAAATCAGCACAATCAACTGTAAAGAGGCCCTATCAAACAAAAACAGCATTAACGAACAAAAATTCTGGCCAAAAAGTTAATACGGCTAAGGGAAAATTTTATACTCTTAGGCCAAAAGCAATTAATACTGCTAGGCCAAATTCAGCAGCAGTTAATGCTGTGAGGGCAAATCAGGTTAATGCTGTTAAGGCCTCAACATGTTGGGTTTGGAGACCTACCAAACTTAATAGTGTGTCAATTACTTTGAAGAGACATAATTATGTTGATGCACGAGGCAGATCCAAGTCAGTAATGGCTTGGGTCCCCAAAGGAAATTAATTTCCTTATTTTTATGTGCAGAGTCATCTACAAAAATAAGATCAAGGCTATATTGATAGTGGATGCTCAAGGCACATGACAGGGAACATGTCCTATCTCTCAGACTTTAAGGAATTTGATGAAGGATATGTTACCTTTAGGGGAAGAGCAAAAGTCGGGGAAAATTACCAGTAAAGGAACTCTTAAAACTCGGAAGCTTGATTTTGAGGATGTGTTATTTGTCTCAGAGTTACGTTTAACCTTTTAGTTGTTTCACAGATGTGTGACAAAAAAAACAGTGTTCTTTTTACTGACACTGGATGTTTTGTTCTATCTCCTGACTTTAAGTTAGCTAATGAAAGTCAAGTTTTACTTAAAGTTCCTAGAAAGAACAATATGTATAGTGTTGATATGAATAATATTGTTCCTAAAGTGAGTTTAACTTGTCTTGTTACAAAGGCCACACTTGATGAATCAATGCTATGGCCATTGGATGCTTGGTCCATGTAAATTTAAAAACTATTGATAAACTTGTTAAAGGAATCTTGTGGAGAGGTATACCTATAAAATTTTGTAAATGACCAACCTGTGTTACTTGCCTCTTATGGAAAGCAACACAAAGCCTCTTGTAAGTCAAGATTCAGAAACTCTTTCCTCTTGCCTTTATTATGTTGCATTATGGACTTGTTTGGTCTTATTATGTGAGCAAGCTTAATGAATAAGAAATATTGTCTAGTTGTCACTGATGATTATAACAGATTTACTTCGGTTTTCTTTCTAGAAACTAAGGATAAAACTAGTGGCATTCTTAAGAGCTTTATAACTGAGGTGGAAAATCTAGTTGATAAGAAAGTAAAGATAATCAGATGTGACAATAGAACATAGTTAAAAAATAGAGTCATAAGTGAGTTTTGTGAAAAGAAAGGCATTAAGGGATTTTAGTATAGCTAGAATCTCAGCAAAATGGTGTTGCTAAGAGGCGTAATATGACACTCACTAATTAGGTATAAGAACATGTTAGGTGACTCTAAGTTACCTACAACATTTTGGGCATAAGCAGTTAATAACTGCTTGCTATGTACAGAACAGGGGTCATTAGGAGTTAGTTAAGCCTCATAACAAGACCCCCTTATGACACTGTTTAGAGGTAGAACACCTTCTCTAAGCTTTATGAGACCATTTGGGTGGTCATGATACCATTCTTAATACCTTAGATTATTTAGGCAAGTTTGAGGAAAGTCAAATTGAAGGGATAATTTTTCTTTGTTGGTTACTCAATGATTAGTAAGGCTTTTAGGGGTATACAACATTAGAACTAGGAAAGTAGTAAGAAAACTGCCCATATAAGTTTCTTTAGCAGGAATATAGAATATTATGCAGGTGTTGGTCCAACAGTGGCATGTTTGATATTGATGTTCTAACAAAAATCAAATGAGATTATGTGTCAATTGTTATAGGTACAAACTCTAATGACTTTGTAGGTACAGAAGAAAGTATTGGTGTAGGTCATTCTAGCAAGGAGACAGGATCTAGCCAAGACTACATTTTGATGCCACTGTGGAAAGATGGTTCATTTGATTTCTTCTTCATAAGAATAGAATGTTAGTAATGATGAAACACAACCTCTTCAAGTGATGCTGGATAAGAAGGATGATGAAGGTGTATGTAAAGAAAGTGGAATTGCTGATCAAGAGAAATCTAAAAATAGTACTCAGGGTGTTAATACTGCTGGGCCAAGTATTAATACTGAATCAAACATGTTTTCTTTGGGAGATAATGCTACACTTGAAGCCACACATGCTGATTTCTTTGGTGATGAAACAGAAGTGGATATGAGCAACATTACTACCTCTCTATCTAGTTTCTTCTACTCTATATTACAAGTATCCTTTAAAAAATATTCACTTTTATGTGATTAGTGATGTATAGTCTAGTGTACAGATAGATAGAATGACAAAGACTACAAATGAACAAGGGTTTATTAGTGTTGTTTATGAAGGGAAAACTCATAAAGACTTTCATACTTGTCTGTTTGCTTATTTTCTATCACAAGTAGAACCCAAGAAGGTGATTCGAGCTTTGACAGATCTAAACTGGATAGAAGTAATGCAGGATGAGCTTCTATAGTTTAAATTGCAGAAGGTTTGGACTTTGGTTGATTTACCATATGGCAAGAGGGCCATTGGGACAAAATGGGTCTACAATAACAAGAAAGGTGAGAGAGGTATTGTTGTTAGAAATAAAGCAAGGTTGGTTGCACAGGGTTACACTCAAGAAGAGGGAATAGATTTATGATGAGTTTTTGCTCAGTGCTAGATTGAAGCAATTAGGTGTTCTTAGCCTATGATCATTCATGAATGAATTTGTAGTTTACCAGATGATTGTGAAGAGTGCAATTTTGTTATGGGAAAGATTGAATAGGAAGTTTATGTCTGTCTACCTCTAGGTTGAAGATCCTGATGTTGCCCTGACAGAGTTTTATAAGGTAGAAAATACATATATGGTCTCGTCAAAGCCTCCTAAAAGCCTGGTATGAGACTTTGTTACACTTATTTATTGGAAAATGGATTTTAGAAAGGGACAATAGACAAGACTTTGTCATTATTAAAAAGGTTCATAATGGTGCAGTGAGTATCCTTCTACTAGTTTAAGTGTATGTAGATGACTTCATTTTTGGATTATCTACTACGATGGAGTTATGCACTGAAGTTTGAGAGAATTAATTGCAAAGAAGTTCCAGATGATTTTATGGGTGAGCTCACTTTTTCTAGGATTTGCAGGTGATGCAAAAGGAGGATGGGATTTTTATTAGCCAAGACAAGTATGTGGATGAAATCATGAAGAGGTTTGGTTTTTCAATTGTGAGGATAGCAAGTACACCCATTGAGACTTCAAAGCAGTGCTCTAAGGATGCAGAGTAAAGTTGTCTGATGTGTTATTTTATAGATCAATGTGGATCATTGATGTATCTAACAGCTTCTAGGCCTGATATAATATTTGTTGTATGTGCTTGTGCAAGATTTTAAGTCACTCCTAAAGTTTCACATCTTCATGCTGTGAAAAGAATCTTTAGATACTTAAAAGGTCAACCTAAATTAGGCCTTTGCTATCCTAAGGACTCACCATTTGACTTGGAAAGCTCTATTCTAGATGTGACTTTACTGGTGCAAGTTTAGACAGGAATCCACAATACGGAGGTTGTTAATTTCTTGGGAGTAAAGATGGATTTTTCATGGCAATGCAAGTAGCATACTAGAGTTGCCAACTCTACTACTGAAGCAGAGTATGTAGCTGCAGCTAATTGCTATGGACAGGTGTTATGGATCCAAAATCAAATGTTGGATTATGGATACAACTTCATAAATACCAAGATTTTCATTGACAATGAAAGAACCATCTGCATAGTTAAGAATCCAGTGTTTCACTCAAAGACTAAGCACATTGAAATTAGACATCACTTCATCAGGGATTCATATGAGAAGAGATTAATTCAAGTGATCAAGATTCACACTGATCATAATGTTGCAGACTTACTCACAAAGGCACTTGATGTTAGTCGTTTTCAATTTTTGACTGCTAGCATTGGAATGCTTAATCTCTGAGGTGTTGTTTAATTAGATTGATGATTGGAATGGGTTGGACATACAACTTGGATAAAATTAGGGTTTATTCTGGTAACTCAAGAGTTAGTGCTACTAGCATAACTTAATGTTGCTGGTCAAAAAGTTAGTGCTGCCAGGCAAAAAGTTAATGCTACTGGGCCAAGTTAGTACTGCTAGGCCTACCGTTGGGGGATTACAACTGTATGAGGGAGTTTGTCTTTCGTAATTAGTTGGTTTCTTTTCACCTATGGGTTTGCTTAATTCCCTATAAAACCGTTTTCATTCATAAAGTAATCACTCTTAAACACTCTTACGATCTCAATTTTACAAACCCTAACTCGAATTCATCACCGACATTCACAATTCTTATTAATGGCGGACTTAACCTTTGCTGATTCTCACAATATTGTGGCATACTTGGAAAAATCAGAAGATAAGTGATTGTGCAGAGATAGGTTAATTTTCATGCTGCTTGTACTATCAGGTATGGCATTAAACTGTAAGTCCAACTAATTTATTGTGTCCTAAATTAATCAGTTTTGGTTCTACTGCAAAGATCATAATAATAGTCAATAATGAAACATAGAAATATGTGCCAAGTTGATGGCAAAAAAGACTTTTATATTAACATAATCCATCTGTGAGGAGCGTCTCTTCACGTTAATGATGAGGGATGTAATTAAGTGTCTTATAAATACTGAGATTTTCGAAAAACTTCAATTGATGGGGTATGAAAGCTATCTGATAAATTTACTTTTTTTAAATCCTTTCTTGTTTTCCCCTCGATGGAAGTATCTCCATCATACCATCTTACAATTTTTAGTTCTAAATCAATTGTTGGAATGAATTTTGTACTTAATATAGCTCAGCCATTATATGTTTTTTGGGCTAAGAAAAAGAAGTTTAATTTTCTAAATTGATTTTTGCATGGTATGTTGAGAAACTTGGATCTTAATTCTAAAAAGTTTTTAATGTATCCAAGGTTTTTACAATTGTTTTTTAACAATCAAATTGAAAATCTTACAACAGTTTTTAATGATGAATATGATACACTTTCTCATACTAAAAAGGTTTTGCAAACTAAGGTAGGAAAGGGAAACAGATTTTCAAGGACTGTGACACCCTTGTTTGCTACTATGTTGATACAATCATAAGCAGTGGAGGGTGAAGGTTTAGGAAACCACTGAATCCTAACAAACACCATATACTCGCTTCACCAACTCATGTGGAACCAATCCCTATTGTTGCATCATCATCTCAACCCAAAAAGACCCAAAAACATAGGAAAACTAAAAGAAAGGCCACTAAGATATCTTAGTCTAGTAGACCTACTACCCTTGTAGCAGATGAGACTATCCATGAGGAGAGGGGAGACATTGTGGAAAGGGCTACCACTACTGCTACTAGCTTAGATGCAGAGCAGGGCAGTGGTAACATAAATAGGACCCAATCCACGGTAATCCTTAATGATCCTTTTCCTTGGGGAATCAGTTCAGGTGGTAGTCCTAGGCGCCAAGACACCATAGGGGATAGACCCGTTCAATCTAGGTTTGAGAGGTTGTCTAAACAGTCCAATGAACTACCTCTCTCAAGAGTTAACACACTTGGAAGTGGGGAGGACAGTATGAAACTACAAGAATTGATGGACCTTTGTACAAAACTGTCTGATAAAGTTCTTGACTTGGAGAATGTAAAGAATGCTCAAGCTTTAGAAATTCAAAAGTTGAAGAAAGAGGTTAAAGCTAAAATCGTATGTAAGAAGTCAAGAACTCTAACACTCATTAGTGAGATTATCAAGGTTAGGATAGAGTCTTTTACATAAAAGGGTTTGGTTTGATCTGGTGGATGCATCCTAAACTAGGGAGGAATGAAATTGATTCAAGATGAAAGGATTTCATGGTTTCAAGAGGATTCAGAGACTCAAAAATGGCGAGGCATAGGTTCAGATACTAAACTTAAATCCTATAGTATCATCATATTAAATACTGCAGTAATTAATATTACTACTGCTGACACCTGTTACTACTGCCAGTGCCCAGTTTCCTACTGCTTGGTGTTTCTATTAGTATTGCTGAACCACTGTACTCCTCCCAACACAACAAAACAACAATCCTATTGAAGATAAGCCTCACTATTTCTCAAAATCCTTATGAAGTGAAGATGAGAATCAAAGGGCAAAAGGAGTAGTAGTAACTTGCAAGAGCTAGTGTCGTCTGAAACAAGAGTAAGTGTATCCTCTACAATTGATCTAAAAGACAAGGGAAAGGCAAAGATGGTTGAACCTGAAAACCCAAAGAAGATAAAGATCATATGTGAATATTGATGTTGATGTTGTCAGAGATTCAAAGACATAGTTAGATGAAGAAAGCCACAGGCTTGAAAGAGTAAGAGAAGAAGAGCTTTGTTTATAGTATGCAAAAATTGCTTGAATGGGATGTGTTCAAGACTATGATGGAGGCAACTATGAGTTAGCTGCAAAATTATAGGCAAAAGAGCAAGGAGAGATATCCATTGAAGAAAGGTCAAAGTTATTTGTGGAACTCATGAATGAAAAAAAGAAACATTTTGCAAGACTTAGAGCAGAAGAGCAGAGAAGAAAACCACTGTACCAAAGTCAGAGAGAATTAAATATCTAATTATCTAAAGAACATGGATGGATATACACTGCGGCAGTTAAGAGGTTATTAATTTGATGAGATCAAGACTTTGTTTGAAACAACAATGAGGAAGGTAAACACTTTTGTTCCAATAGAGAGTGAAGTTGACAGAGCAAGTTTTGATGTTAGCAGCTTGAAGTCAATAAGGTTATGCAGAAGAAGAAAACTTTGATTCAAGAAAGATTCTAAGAGGGCATAAAGACTGATTGAAAAGTCAGAAGTAGCTGAGAACCAAAGAGATAAAAAAAGCTATGAACGGTCACAAGAAGAGCTACAACAAATGATGATAATAGTTCCAGAGCAAGGGATGAATGTTGAAGCATTACAAACTAAGTATCTAATAATTGACTAGGAGATTTACACTGAAGGCACCAGGAAGTACTGGAAGATCATCAAAGTTGGAAATCATACTGAGGTATATCAGTTCTTTCATCTGCCTGTCTTCTTGTAGAACTTCTTAATCTTTATGGCAGTCATAGCAATCTGCCAATTTATATCCATTTCTTCCAAATCCAGATCATCAATTTGATCTAGGTCTTCATGTATCAAATCCACATCATCAGCATTTGTGGCTAGAAAAGAATGGATAACTTCATCAGCAAGACCAGGAGTAGCAGTTGGTGTTGCTTTGGAAGAGGAAGTGGTATAAGAACTATAACTTCCTGAGCTGTGGCTTGGCTTATGCTTGCTGGAAGAGGCTTTGGCTTGTGATAGAAAAGCCACATTATCAGATGTAAGGGAAGAAGATGATGTCTTTTGGATGTCTTGTTCAAAGACACTCAGATTATTGTATAAATCATCTATTGACAGTGTGTCAATATTCTTCTTCGTTCTCATTGTCATGGCTAGACTGTCCCACGCAGGAGGAAGGGACCTCAAAAACTTGTGATTTGCGTCTTCATCTGACACACCAGCACCAAGGGCATCCAACTGTGATAGGAGTTTTTGGAACCTATCATACCCTTTCTCTAAGCTTTCCTTAGACGAGATAGTAAATGCCTCAAACTGTTGTTTCAAAACAGCTTTTTGCATTTTCTTCGAGTTCGCATTACCACCAAACCGTGTCTTGATGGCTGCCCAGATCTCTTTGGCATCATCCATGCCATGAAAACGTCTGAGATGATCTTTTGGAACAGCCATTAGCAGTAGTGTTCTAGCTTTCCTTTCTTTCTCATCAGCAAACTGTTCTTCCTGTGTGGCTGGAGGAAGAACCCTGTATACACCATCCTTACCTTTGGTGACTCGCTTCTTTGAGTTCCCATTCTGAATCACTTTCCAGACCTCATTATCTATATACTCAAGATAATGTTCCATCTCCATCGCCCACGTATCATAATCATCTTTTTGGAGGACGGGCAGTTTAATGTTTGAAAGTGTATTTGTGGTGATTATTTGTGGTGGTTTAGCAGGAGCATCTCCTTTGTTGGTTGCTGGTACAGATCCATCCAAAGATGCATCATCATGAAGAGAAAGTTCCTCATCATCATGAAGAGAAAAATTATCGTTTGCAGGTTGAGACATGATTATTTGATTTGGTGGAATAAAAGGTTTTGATCTATGTTCAATCTTGTGCAAAGTCCCTTTAGTGGCTCTGATACCACTTGTAGGTCCTTATAAACAGGATCTGAATGAGCCTTGAATGACTTATAGTCCTTTGAATAAATCCAAAGATACTATAAGAGACAATGACTGTGAATATAAATATTGACGCGGAATATCAATACTTATACCAAGACAAACACAAGAACAAATACTAAAATTGCTATTACTATTACTATTTGATTGTGAATACTCAATCAACTGATGTCTTTACAATACTATTCTATGTTCCTTTTATAAGCTTAAGGAACCCTAAACGCGTTAAGAGATAATACTTATCTCTTCCTAAATCAACGCTAAATTGATAACTATTACTAAAGTTACAACAGACTTAACTGTCTGACCAAGCAGTATTAAATCTAATAGACTTAACTGTCTGACCAAGCAGTATTAAATCTAATACTGCCAGACTTAAGTTAATGCTGGCAGACTTAACTTGCTCTACCAGACTTAACTTCTATACTAACAGTACTAACTATTTAGCTATCAGTACTAACTATAACTAACAGACTTAACTTTAATACTAACAGTATTAAGTCTGTTTACAATATTTTCCTAACAGGAATCCCGTCCGACCTCGCGTGATGGGCAGAACCAACTCCGTGAGTACGGCACACAATCCGGCACTTTCTCTTCTTCTCCGCCCGGCTCACATTTGCGGCTATGGCATCCTTTAAGAGCAACTCCTCCTTAAAAGCCCAAGGGTCTTTCGGGTCACGTACCTCGGGGTACACCAGGATCTTCAGTTGTGAGGAGCTAGGACGAAGGTCGCGGATCCATTGAGGGGCGTCTTCTCCAGTATCGCTTTCCAAATATAAGGACACCATGATTATATCTATGGGGGCGTCCTTTAGTTTTTCCAGCTCATCAATCAGCGGATACTTTAGATCTTTCAGGGCTTGCATGGTCGCCGTGAATTTGCCCTCGGCTTCCGGATCATAAGCCTCAATGTTCGCCAAGTCTAACTTCACTTCCCCTAGCTCCACTCCATATTTCAGACCATCACAAAAACCTTTGGCGATCCCGGCAGACACCACGTTGGCAAAAGCATGTCTTAACTCTATGGATTCCGCACACTTTAGCACAGCCAGACGTAAACCGTGTCCAATGACCCACCGGCGACCAGCGATTGCCGTCAGCATTTGCGGGTATAGTTCCTCATCAAAGTCTATGCTGAGGGCATCCAGCCGTGCGTCCATTTCAGCAGACCGCGAGCTTACCCGATCATCCTCGTACCTCTTAAATTCTTCGAAAGCTGCCTTTATTTTTTCTTCTCCTGTAATCTGACTCTGAAGAGTGGAGACCTGTTGAGACAATTGGTCATTGTTTACTTGGAGGTTCGAGAACTGAGTGCGAAAGATTTCCAATTCCTTAACAAGTTCTGCGTTCTTGGCATCCGCGACCTTCTTCATATCCACCTCAGCTTCCAGTAGAGTTTCCAAGTTTTGGGTCCGGTTACGGAGACCATGTACCTCCGTTTCCACAACCCTTAGGGATTGGACTTCCTCATCAAGTTTCTTTATCTCCTCCTCCCTCGCTTGGATCCTCTGGTCGCGTCTGGCTATCTTGGCCGTGGCCTCCCTCCGCAGCCTGACCTCTTGCTCAAACCTGAGCCGCAGCCTGACCTCTTGCGACCCCATAGCCACCCGCCGTGCCAAGGTCATATTATACTGGCTCAAAAATTCTGGATTAGGCAGGTGGCGAAGTTCAGAAAAATATCCTGGCGGCACAGAATGATCCACCATGTCTTGGCACGCCTCCGGGGTGTCTAGACGGCAATTATTAGTCACACCCCATCCCCAAAGAATCAACTGAGAAATCAAATGATGACCTACTTGAAGCATGTAGGAAACTTCAAGCATTCTGATTTGAAAACCAAGAAGTTTGAGGAAATACAAGCTTTGTATGAAAAGATTAAGAGGTCAGATGAAGATTTCATTTCTATTGGGTCTGCTGAAGATGAAAGACTGATCAAAAAGATGAATGAAAAAGGAATTGATTCCTCTAAGAATGAAATGGTCAAGGAGGAAAGTAAAGAAGAAGAAAGTACCAGAAAGAGAAAACTTGGTACTAGGAAAAAGATGAAGTCAAGGAAAAGAAGATTCATACAAAACACTTCTGAGGATGATAGTGAGAAAGAGAATGATGAGCTGAGATTATGTTTAACAATAGCTCCAGATATGAGGAACAATAGAAGTAGATTATAAAAAACTTGACAAAAGTATCACTATCATAGAATGGAAAAACTGAGAGTGTCTAGGAACTAACACCACAGGTTGATGAAATGCAAAAACACTTAAGAGAATAATCAAATGTAGAGATAAGAAGCAATGACAAAAGAGTATACTTTAAGATACTATATGAAGATCTTTCCATATTTGATAGAGATGATTTAGAATGCAGTAATATCAACTGGTGATGGACATTACGCGATTTAACTTAACGTTTACGGTTTAAGAGCAAACGTGTAAAACCCTAAAAATAAATTGTGAATTACATAATGTTATACAATGACCTAAAACATGAGGTGTTATATAAGCCCTAAAACTAAATAAAAAGCCTAAGGGACCTTTAATGGGCTCGTTTATAACCCAATGGCCCACTATGGGACCCAACCGGCCCAACAGGCCACCCCTTTTTGAAGACCACAGCTTATTATTAAGACTTACGAGCTTATTTGAAAGGCTAGTATGCTTATTGAACTTGTAAAAACCCTAACCTAAAGGGTAAACCAAACCGGACCCTTATCGGGCTTCCTAGCCCACTAACGAGCCCTAGTCGAGCCATAAGCTCATAATAAGCTCACAATAAGCTCAAGGCAGCTTTATGATGAACTCTCATAAGCTCAATGAGCTTAATGGGCTTAAGTAACACTAATGGACCCTAAATAAATTAGCCGAAAGGCTTAAGGGGTTATTCGGGTTTCTATTAGGCCCAATATGCCCAATTGTAACATTTCTCAAATTCAGGTCATTTTACGACTCCTAGTATTTGTCACTATTTATTTTGGTCCGATACGCGTTTACTTTTAAATTAACTTTCAAGATAAATCGCGCAGACTAGAAATAATCATTTAATGTAAACAGTCATCAAATAAATTAAGGTTTACATCCATCAAGTAATATATAATTATTAAGACGATAATTATTAACTTTGCGTAGTTTATTTTTTATTGGTCACGTAAAAGGGTTACGTTTCGCAATAAAATACATTCGGACACACCCCGGAAATACCTAGACTCAAACCAATACCCACTTTTAATCCTTAAACACAAAAACTATCAATTTCTTGTGTTAACAAGCCATATGGCCGGATATACACACAAACATACTAGAAAATCTTCTTATAAATCCCTAAGTACTTGTATAACTTTCCTTTATTAATGTAGGTACTTAATGTTCCTAAGTTATCTCCTTACACAATGGTTAATAACCATTTGTCTTTCTTTTCCTCTCTTATGCCGCGGCAATAATCAACCAACACACAAATCCATAAGATTTTCATGATCTTGATAACTCTTGTACAAATATTGTGCAATTAAGAATTGTACTAAGTGGTTGTTGGGAATTACGTTTTCCTAACTTAGTACCGACAGTATTAATAGTTAGTACTGATAGTACAAAATGTTAAGTACTGATCAGTTAGTTAGTACCGATAGTAGAAATTAGTTAGTACCGTTTAAGAGATATGTATGAGATATTTTAGGAAAAGATATGTATGATCTTTTACAGGGTTTATCCTTGGTCTATAAAAGGATCCCTCTTGGCATAGTTAGACATACGAGCTTAATATATCTCATATAAATCATATCTCATAGTTAGTAATCTGTATTCACTCAAAGCAGATTAATAGAAATTATTATTTAGTTTTTCATTGTTCTTCTTAGTACTTGTGTTAAGATTTCGCATTAACACATAGTATTCATAGTCAGTGTTTCTACATAGTTAAACTGTATTTATACATCTTGGTTATCATCCTTTATAGGCTGTAGAGATCTATTCAGTTTGGGACTCACAAGTGGTATCAGAGCCTGTGAGAAACTCTGAGTAAGAAGAACAAGCAAATCCAG